>VXBC01005706.1:381134-391610 GCA_013399945.1 Ploceus nigricollis
TTATCACTCTCTTGAACTTCTTGAAATGTGGTTGTAGTCAGGTGGGGTTGGTCTCTTTCTCGAGGCAACAACTGACAGAACCAGAGGACACAGTCTTAAGCTGCATCAAGAGATATATAGGTTGGATATTAGGAAAAAGTTTTTTTACAGAAAGGGTGAAAAAGTATTGGAATGCATTGCCCGGGGAGGTGGTGGAGTCACCATTCCTGGATGTGTTTAAAAAAAGCTGGATGTGGCACTTGATGCCATGGTTTACTTGAGGTGTTAGGGCTGGGTTGGACTTGACCTTGAAGGTTTCTTCCAACCTAGGGATTCTGTGATTCTGTAATGAGTATATTGCCAATTCAAAACCCCTTTATGTTGTTGTATACTGCCTAGCTGTGTGTCTCTAGAATGTTCTTTTACCCAAATGAGTTTTTAAGCACTAGCAGTGAATCACAGCTAGAACAAAGAATCAGCTTTTTCTTGAATCATGTGCAAATAATATTATAATACTAGAATGATGCTTTAGGTTTCCAAATGATGATCACTTTGTTTCCAAGTGATTTTAAATATTTGGAGTGTGCATGCATCAGCAGTTTAAAAGGAAACTGCAGGAACAGTTAATGATTGTAATTTTAAATTTGAGATCTGACAGTTAATGATAAATTCACTGAGGTCATTGTAATCCTCTCAATCTCAGCTTTCTTTTTCCATCACTGCTGTTTAGGTTTGCCACACAGACTTTTAAGTTAACTTTAAAAAGACAGAAATTCCCACTTTTCAAACTGACTAAAGCAAAATGAACTAAAGAAAATGAAAAAGAAGGAAGGAAAAAAGACTGAAAGAATATACTATCCATAATTAAAGACACATTCAGATTAGAAGTCAATAAAATTAATCAAGAAAGTTAGGAACAGGGACTTCTGAAACACAGGAAGGAAAAGTAGGGTCAGAAAGAACTATAAAACGGAACAATAGTAAAATAACTGGTCAATGAACAGCTATGAGCACACATACCAATTGAAAATATAAAATTAAATAATACAGAATTGACATTTAGAACATGCAGAAGACAAAGAAAGAAAAATACTCATGAAACTTTTGTGTCTGGGAAACTTTCACACATGTTGCTGGGATCTCTAGGGATCAGCAACTCAGAGAATCTTATTTACTACATTTCAAATCACCAAGTTGAAGACTGCATAATGTACAGATCTATTTCTCAGTATTGGAAAGACTTTTAATCACATTTCTCAAAAATTTAAGACTTTTTTATTTTGTTGTAATAAGGACTATATATAAAAACTCCAATTCTATTTTTCCTTGAACTATGAGTGCTGAGAAATAGGCTTTCTTATATTTGCAGGCAAGAAGTAAATATGACTTTCATGTTATATTTGTTTATTTTTTTTGTTAACACTGCCTCATCAGAGTATATCTTATGGGCTAGGATGCTCTGTGAGGAAAAAAAATCCTTAAATATAATTCTGATAGAGTTTTTCAAGTATGCAAAAGACTAGTAATAATGATTTATCTTGGACTGGAGCATCTCTCTTACAAGGACAGGATGAGGGAACTGGGCTTATTCAGCCTTGAGAAGAGATGACTGAGAGGGGACCACATCAGTGTCTCTCAGTACCTGAAGGGAGAGTGACAGAGGATGAATTCAGGCTCTTATTGGTGGTGCTAAGGAATAAGACAAGAGACAATGGGCAGAAACTGATGCACAGGAAGTTGCACCTGAACATGAGGAAGAACTTCTGACTTTCAGGTCACTGCCCAGAGGGCTTGCAGAGTCTTGTTCATTGGAGATATTCAAGAACCATCTAGACAATTCTGTGCCCTGTGTTCTGAGCTGAACCTGCTTGAGTAGGGAGGTTGGATGAGGTGACCCACTGTGGTCCCCTCCAACCTTACCCATTCTGTGGTATTGTGATATTTCACAACCAAAATCTAATTATCATCACATGCCTATACTTAGGGTTATTTCTTATATAAGCATTTTATCTGCACTTAACAGAAGTGAAATTGTCGTACCTTTTACTCTGTGCATTTGACTTTAGATATGATTATATAATATAATTTTATGATAATGTGAACTTTGTCATCTCAATTTTATGTGAATTTGCATTGGAACAATACAAATATCGCACAATTCATAGGAAAAATAGGTATATTTGTGGTAGCCTTCCTTTATTGATTTTTTCTAGATAACTTAAAACTGGACATCACATCAACAACTTTCAATTCTTACCTTGTAATCTGTGGGTTCTTTGTTTTTTCTACCTCTGTCGAGGTTGGGATTGAAGGTATTTGAGACGATGTTTCATGTTTGGATTCAGGTATTTATTATTTCTTATCAGTGAAACAGCCTCACAGCTATGAGTTCTGTAGTCTTTCATTAGCAAGGCACAAAATGGCTAACTATCTCTTGTTGCAAGGTCTTTTAAGACTAAACTATCTAATTAAGAAATGACACTTAGATTATTTTCTCTTTCAGGTCAATAATTGATTCTTCGAAGTCCGCAATGTGGAATTTTCTGTCCGATTACAAAACATCACCCAAACCCATGAAGAAGAAGGAAGAAGAAGGCGAAGAAGAACAACTTGCTTCTGCCCAAAAACTTCTATCTTGCTTTATATTTATTTCTATATTCTAAAATCTTAAACTTTAAGTTTTCTGTCCTGTGATATTACACACTTTTAACCAAATACACACTTGTAATCTCAGTGCTATTAATCAATTTTGGAAGTCTTCTCCACAGCCTTAGGTCAAATGTAGTGCTCTCTTGCGAATCTGTGCCTTTTAGCACAGAAAGTTTAAAATTCTCAGCGTCTAGGGTTCCAACAGTAATCAAATATTATCCTAATGCATTGTATTACTTTCCCTTAAAAGATAATATTTTTTCAGGGAACACTGCCAAACATCTTTATAAATTCAATTATATGGTATCAACTATTTTTAATTTCACCCATATGCGTGCTGAGCTCTAAGACATCTCAAAAAGATCCACATTCCTCTTCAAAAGTTATATTGATTTTTCTTCAGCTTGTTGAACAATGTGTCTCCTAGTCTACTTTTTTTTTTTTAAACTAATCTCTACCAATTTTCTAACCATGCAAATTGGCCAGCTGTTCATCAAGGAAGATTTCTGACAGGTTCATCATCTCCCACTGCTTCGATAGAAAGGCTAACTTAACCTCAAGGTCAACATTTGTACTTCAAACGCTTCATATCTATCTCTTTCAGAACTACACAGAAAAGAACGTCTTATCCTAGCAACTTGCTATGCTTCTGTTTCTTGATTACTGGAGTTGATTTTCCTTATTTTGACTTGGTTCCTTCAAGCCAAAGGAATGGTTTCAATGCACTACCTATCCTGTTACCTCAGTAAGTTAATATAAGAAATATAACATAATATATAAGGAATTTCTTTTTTTTTCCTTCCCCTCAATAACATTGTCTTTGAATACATTTTTGGCCTTGACCTGTTAGTAAGTTAGTAAGTTTTGACTGTTTAGTAAGTTTCTACATTTTTAATCTTTGCAAAACTTTATTACTGCTTAAATTAGGTTTTAATTTTTTTTTCTCAAAACCCTGTTGGCCACAATTTCTACTACCTTCTTTTAAACAGGACTTTGTTTTCCTGAAATACATCTCCTAATATCTATTAGATCCCTTGACTGTGTTGTTTCATCACCTCTTTTAGTGATCCATTTAAATCTTGATTCTGATTAGCAATAATCTAAGATGGTATTTTTACATGATTTCAGGTCAACAGTAAATACTTACCTTTCTTCTGTTGTCTTCAAATCTATTTCAATGACCTTCCCTAGTTTGATATTATTCCCCGTACAAAGAAAAAAAATAATTTTCCTCTTTCTTTCCTCACAGGGTGTCCAATTTGAATGCATTACAACCACTTCAGATACATTTTGAGCATATTATTGTCACATTTCCTCCCATTCAGAAAATCTGCTCTGCTTTAGGCCAGCTATTTCTCTATTCATTCTATACTTTTATCTTATACTGAAAGAGATGTTAACTGAATCACCAGCATTTGAACTGAAAGTAATTAAAATATCACTGAAATTAATGTTCTCTGGCCTTCTATTACTTATATTTGCTCTCAATTGTAAATAGAAATATAGCTTAATGTCTAAAAAAACCTTTTTTTAAAAAATTCAGCCACAAACTAAAGAAGTGTATTTCCTAGCATGTCACCTAACTAAAGGTTTAAACTACAATCTAAGTCAGTAACGGATTAACAAAATAATGGAAACATATAAAATATGCAGTACAACAGGGAAGAAATTGTAACCTTTTAAATTTATAGCAACAAAACAATTTCTGCAATAGATGGAATACACAACTGCATATTGCATGGTGTTGTGATGCTATATATTAACTTCTTAAAACACAACTACTCTTTATGGTATAAAAGAGAAATATATCACAAAAAGATTCCAGTAAAAACCTCAAAACTAGGACTAAAGTTTTGTTGTGGAAGACACTATTCCTTCACAAGAGTGTAACATTAGAAAAAAAAGCTGTTACACAAGCAGCTTCTGAGTCAAATGTCAAGAGACATGGGATCTATAAGAGGGAGCTATCCTCTTTACGCTGGACAATGTCCTTGCCTACATTCCTATAGTATGTTGGCAAAATACTTTATGTAGCCCAGTCAAGAAGGAAAACAAAATAGAATTCAATTTTAAGACAATGCAGCCTCTTAATTGCGGGTTTCTTCTGTTGCTCAGAACCATCCATCTCCCAGTCTCCACTGTGACAAAGTGGAGATGACAAAACTTGTGCAAACAATGAAATATGTGTCTTATGGATGCAATCACCAGCACATTCCACATAATAAATCTTCTTCCAGTTCATTATGGAACATGTTAGACAAGAGTGAGGACGTTCTGACTGCTGCCTGAGGTTAAGCTAGAAATATGCATGTTTGTCAGCTATAGCCAGTGCTGATCAGTTGATCAGCACTGATCAGATCTGACTGTATCAGTTTCTTTAATTCCAGTTATTAATTAATTAATTTGCCATGATTATTAACTGATACTACATAATCCTGTCCCAATTCAGTGTCTTACAGACTTTAGAAAATAAATATTTGCTTCTCTGTGTGACTAAACGGTAGAGATATATTTTTCCTTCTAAGAACAGAATACCCTGAAGTAACCTTGTCTGTTTGAAAAAATCTTCAAAGAAAAATATGCACCTATGGTTCTAACACTAAATACAGGAACAAGCATATATTTATGTAAACTACTGCTAAAACCAGTTTTTCTCTGCACCTCAAAATACATGATAAAAGATTTTTTTTAAGGTAATGTTTTTCAATCTTCTACTAGAAAATTTACATATTCAAAGCACACAAGTGTCAGTTTTTAATAATCTAAAGCAGAAAAAAGATAATATCATTTATTCTGTATTTTCATTGGTATTTTCTGTATACTTTTATTGCCGAACAAATTAGAAACTCTGTCAATTAATTTACATAGTCTATAATTAATACTTTACTTTCAAAAATATTAAAGTTGCTGTTACATTTTCCCTGCTAATTCATGATGTTGTTTCAAACTAACAGTTGCATACAAGCAAACATATTTAAAATTATGGCTTGAATAGATATGCTTGATTTAAAATATTTTATTGTATAGCAAAGAAAGTAAAATATTAAAGCTGAAAAAACCACAATTTTATATAGCTTAAAATATTTCTCCTTCTTTTAATGTTTCCTTCATTAAACTCCCAAAATTTGGCTGCAGATTTAGTTCAACAGAAGAGGAAGTGCCTGGCTTTATTATGCACTCCACTTAACTAATTCCTTAAATTCATTGGGAATTAGGATTCTCTAGCAGTTGATTTTAATAAGATCATTGTAATTAACAACTTTCTTCATTTCTGATACTTTACTTACCATTATATGATATTATTACTTCTTAAATGAAAGCCTGGAATAATTACACACAACATTTATTATTCAATGGACTTTGTAAAGCCGCAGTATGAATTCCAAATGTATATGCAAAAGGTCAGACAGGGTAGTTCTTGCTGTGTATATAAGCATGTGTCTGTATTTATTTGTGTTTTCTCATCTTTCCAGAATTTTTAATACTTACAGTTAATTCCAGCAAAATTTTCAAACCTTTTCTGATATGAAGAGAACATCTATAAGAAAAGCTGAGCTTTTAACTCAATCACATTTAAACAAAAACCTATGGGGTTTTCAGCAAAATACCATCTGTCTGCATAGCCATAAAGAAAGATATTAGTTTCATTTACTATTTACAAAACTATTTGTGTTTTTTACAGTAAAGAATCAGTCACACATCTTCAGAAAAATGAGACCACAGTCTCCGAGAAGTATATACTGATAACTAAATCCCTAGTCAGTTACTACAAATTCCACTACATGGAAGCTAGATTTTCTCATTTTGGCTTTTTGACTTGATAGTTCTTAGTGTACAATGGTCTCCTTTGCATGGATGAGGAATAATGAGTGTGCTCATACAGAAAAGGGTCTGTAGTGTGAGGTTTATAGGTTAAGGTACACTGAGACTTAGAGGCCTACTTCTTTACTCAGAATCTAACTGCAAAATTTTAACACATACATCCCTCCAAAATAGTTTGTTGCATGCTTTTAGTGCAAACAGTACTGCTTCCACACAGTATTTTCAGATATTTCACTAGATTTGTATTTCCTGTGTTGCTGTTCTAAGTCATATTCTGCTGAGCGTGCAAGCAGATTAAATCCTGTCAATGCAGTCCAGATGCAAATGGAAAAAGATACCTTCTTAACCAGCTCTTTGAAACCCCCTTGATAACCTTTTAAGAAGCCTGTCTCTCTCCAGTGACTATATGGAAGGAAAGCTTGGAATGGTAAAGCAATGTACATAAATTTGTAAAATGGGAAGCAGAAGCTTGGGAACAAAAATTCAGAAGATAGTTCAATAACAATAAAATAAAATCCTTCATATTTTCTTCAAAATACTTTCAATCGATTTTTCAAGTTTGGCTATTAAGAATTAACCTTCCAGAGTTTTCAGAATTAAAATAGCATTTTTGTACCCAAAGCAAAATCCTAGCTGATTTCAATTCTACTTCTAAGTACTCAGATCATTGTTTATGCAAACAATGATTCTACAAAACAAACATGATGTTCTGGACAAAAAGAAAGTGAGAAATGCTTTGTAAATAGTCAACATATGACAATTTTAAGTAAAGTATGCTGCTTAAGTGGTTAAACTGACCATTACTTTGGAACTATAAAACACAGAGACACACAGCATCTCATTAACAGTAACATTCAGCTTCATTAACTGCAGGAATATTCTGGCTTGCGCAGTTGCCCAACTCGTTCCTCATTCAAATTTTGAAATAGATTTAAATAACAGCTCTTCATATGGTCAGTATGTAAAAAGTGCATAAAAATATGAGCTATAAAGCCTCTGATTAAGTAAACAATGTTGAATGATTTAGGAAAAAGTTGTCAGCATTTCCTGTATTACTAAACAATAAGCAGTAAGATTATGCTATTCTGTGCATATCTGTTTTCTATCCTAAAAGTTTTCAGATATAAACCTGATCTGAGCTGCCTCAAATAGTCATCAGATCAAAAGCAACTGAAATAATACTCTGAATTGGTTTTGCTACCAAATAAAAAAGTGAATAAATCATAAGCATAGGCATATTCTCACAGGCAGTTAAGAAAATATTGGATATTGTTAGATATATTTTACAGATGGAGTTATTTTGAAGCCTGGATTCAAATATTTCCAAGGATTCAACTGTAATGAAACGTAGTAAAATGTTTTAGTGATCAATAAATTATTTCTTCTGGTAGGACCAAGGTTTTCACATTCAGTTATGAATATGATTTCCCATTACTGGGCTTTTTGCTATTCTGTAAAAGATTGTTGTTTGCTACCAAACATTTAAAATTACCTGTAGTTGCTGAAGCTGAAAGAAATCATTAATCATTGTCTTTGTCACACTAATAATGCATCTGCATATGTTCATTACATCCTGTTCTTAACATCCATAGTGAAATACCAAATACCTTAGCACATTAGCCTAGATAATCTTAGCATCTGTTCAATTTTTTTTTCTTGTAACTAATTAACTAACTAAATAAACCCCCCCATATACACTGAGGTGGTATTTTATACCATATTTCATTGTAACTCTATCAGTTTCAAAGCAGCTGCAAAAATACAAACTGCAGAGTGGAGGAATCTGATTTCTACTATGCAAATTTTATTGTGTAGGTGAGACTGTTTTTCAGGAACTAAATTCAGCTCGCAAATTGTTTCTGCCAGCTCTGTAACTGAAAGCTAATTAACTGATATGATATTTCTTTTATATATATAAAAGTTCTGTTTTTCTTGAGATAAGTCACACAAAAGTGGAAAGCATTGATAATGTGGTCAAAATGTAACATAATATATCACAGCAACATAACTACAAAACTCCGTTGACTCTTAATTGGAGGAAAAAGCAATAAGAGAAAAGTGAAAACATATATTCTGTGTCATCATATCCTAAAGAAGTATGGGCTTTGTCATGTTTGAAATAAGACCTTGTTCATCCAGGAAAGAGGATGGTCCGGTTGGAATCAGTGACAGATATCCACTACTTCTTTTACAATAAAACTTATTTTTCTCCATTTATTACAGTGGCATTACTTCCAAGCAAATACTCTCCCTTTACTGAAAGTTACAACAGACAGCACTGAAAGATTGCTAAGTAGATTATAAGTGACACTAATAGACACAATTATTGGTGTGTCCAATACTCCCGACGGGGCTTGNNNGAACACACTGCTACAATCAATAAAGTATTTTTTAACTTTCATTACCTGTCAAAAAGACCTTCCAAAACAAGGGAATCTTTCCCTTATTGTACACAACAACCCTCCTCACCATCTCCTCTCTAAAAGCAACATTCATCCCTCCTTTTAAAATGAGAAAAAATATTTGACTTCTAATGCAGAGATTTGCAAAGTCTGAACACACTTCCAAACATTTGCAAGGGCCAGTGTCCCAGTTTGATGTCTCTGAGTTTTGGAATGCAGTGTCATGAGAGGTTTGATAGATAATTAAAATACTGAACTTCTTCAAATGATTATAACATTGGATATTCTTTAGATTTGAGAATTTTTTTGTTGGTTTTGCTGGTACTTTACCATCCACTTTGCAATAGAAATTTAGGTACACAACAAAGAAAATCCATATTCTATTTAAAAATCTACTCTAGTTCAAATTGGTATTTTGTCTTCAAAATGTGAAAAGGAATGGAAAGTAACATAATAATTGGATTTTATTTTAACTTAAGAAGCAAATGCTAACTTTCTCGTATTAATATCTGCATACATGGGAGAGGTTTTGTGCTCAATCTTACATAATATGTGATTTTTCACAAAGTTAAAATTGCAAGTGGCTATCACTTTCTGTTAAGAAATCAGTAAAATAAAACTTTAATCTTTTCTTAGAGTTTAAATCTTAAAACGCTGATGCTTGAGATTTTTCAATGGTCATACAACTAAAGTCAGAAGAATCTTGAAATGAGCAGACTTCATATCTGTAAAAGTTTGAATAATTGGATATTTCCTGCATTTCAAGGCTTAACTTTTCCACACGCCAAAGAATTTAAATCTTATAATATGGTATATACAAAATATTTCATCTGCATGTTTTCAAGGCCAGTAATAACAAAAAGAAACAAACATGTATTATGACAAAGTATTCTTACAGTTGTATTTAAATACATATATATCTCTATACGTTGCTGTAAGTTAATTCAAGAACACATGCTGACATGGAGAATGACATTACAACTAAGCTCTATTCAAAATAATAACACTATTTATCCCATGTTAATAAAAACTGGAGTCAATAATTTCCTGAGTTGTCACATATGTATTTTATATCACTGGAAAGGGTTTTTTTCTGAAAGAGAATATTATTAAAATCACTTCAAATTTTTCACTTGTTTCTTCCCTATTACAAAGCAAGAGTAATGACAATGGCAACTAAAATAAATTAAAAACTGCTCCTACCATGGCAGCTGGGCAGGGCTCTGTTCCATCCAGGCCTTCCATCATCTCCCATGATACATGTTAGTGTAGAGTATCCCTGAAGAACATATCCTGCATCGCAGTAATATGTAACAGTGGAACCCAGTTTATAATCCATTCCAAGTCTGGTTCCATTCATTATATTTCCAGGATCAAAACAAGACTCACGAAGTTTTGCTGTAGAGGAAACAAGTGTGAATATAATTCTAAATATGCTCCAAAATTAATAAATAAAAACTATAAATAAAAATAAATAAAAATAANGAACGTGACGTGGTTCCAACAGAACTCTCGACCATGCGGCCGGGGAGTCCCTTTTACCTTGGGGGCAGGGGGAGGGGCAGGGACAGGTAGCTACCAACCAGGTGAGAGGGGAGGGGTCCCAGGGGGAAAAAGACACCTG
>VXBC01005706.1:392844-433274 GCA_013399945.1 Ploceus nigricollis
CTAAATATGCTCCAAAATTAATAAATAAAAACTATAAATAAAAATAAATAAAAATAAATAAAAAATAAATACAGTCTAAATATTTCCTGGAGTTCTCTTGAGTACCCTGTAGAACCTGGGTTTTTTTAAGAGGATTTTCCATCAAATGTCTTCTCTACTTCATTTTAACAACTGTACGAATTACTATATAATGACAGAAACTATGTCTTCTGCCCTTTTTTTAAGATAATTCCTATAGTGCTCCATTTTTTTTTTCAGAATTCATTCTGATCAATGATAAAGTTATGTAGTTAGATTAAGTTAGATATATGGACATTTTTCCAGTAGATAAGGCACATCCTAGTTTTAAAATCTCTGGTGTGAAAACTGGTAAATGGAGAAAAACAATATGAACAATTTGCAAAATAAGAAGTATGCAAACCAGATTGTCTTAAAAATGAATAAACCTCAGATGAGTTTCTATATGTATATGATATGATGGTATATATTTTCATATACATATTTATCCCTCAGTGGATGAAATAATATAAAATAATTCCCTAAATGTATTTATTTTTTTATTATTTATATGTATTTGTTTCATATTATTGAAATAAATTCAAACATATGCATACACTTTTATATTTGCTTTCCTTTTACTTCTATAATGTGAATACCAATATCCAGTAACACACTGAACAAAAAAAAAATACTCAACACTTCTAATTAACAGCATTAGTATGCAGAAGGTGAGAAAAGTAAAACATTTAGGAAAAAATGTAATTTCCTTTAAGGAAAAAAGAGTAAATGTATGATGCAGAAGCTGGAGTAAAGCAGATTATTTTATGCTGCGCAGGATGGAGTCTGCAATAATACATTTTATCAAGCAGAAGATGGAAATTTCAGATTTTCTTTAACATTTAAGGGTGTTGTGGAGAAAATCAATAGGGAGCACTTCTTCATTTTCTACAAGACCAACGCCAGTTTTCAAATACATCAAAAAAATGTTTATTTACCAGGCATATTTGCACTGTGGAACTTTCTGCTACAGGTAGGTATGGTTGCCAAAAGACTATATGAGCTTTGAACTTCCTGGAAAGCTTTTTAAGAGTTTTATATAAAAAGACGCTTTATCTGATCCTGTCAGTACCTAAACTGAAGTTTCTGAAAAATTATAGATAAGCAGGAACAATTATTATTTATTTGACTTTTATATAGTTTGGCCATACTTAAACTATTGGTCACTACTAGAGCCAAGTTAATGAACTAAGTACATCCCTTAAGGCCACTTTTATGTTCTAGTATTTCTGAGAGGAGATAAATAATTACATTGCAGTTACGTTTGAAGAAGGAAAGAGAATAATTCTTTTGAATTTTCAATTTCACATCTTTCAAAAGAATGTCAAGATCTCTTAATGTGTTTAAAAATTTATTATGATTTGCATATATAATCTACAGAGCATGGCTCTGATATGAAAAACAACACAGTAACAAATAGTAATTACAATACATCTTTAATCATTAAGAACAGGTATTAGGTATTCACATGGATTCATATAGGTAGTAGTACTGTGTAGTCTAAAACTTATTTAACTCTCATTCAGAAATTTGGATGGACAATGAAAAGTCAAAAGGTGCAATTTACTAGAAAGTCTATGAGATATCACACAGATATTAATAATTATTAAGTAAGCCATCCACACATTCATTTGAGAAGTCTGGCAGGTCTTAGGGCAAATTTCAAACTCTTTCAAGTCTAAATTATCAAAATTAGGGGAAAAAAAGGAAAAAAGGATAAATTCATTTAGGACTATAACTAGTACTTTAGAAAATCAATACCATAACATTTTTCCAGTTATTGAACCAATATTGATATAACTGTATTGATTCATAATTGCTATTGTGAGATCATCATTCTTGAATTTATGACAAAGTAATTCAAAATGTTTCAAAGGTATTCTAGAAGGTACACAGATAAAGCAGATATTAGTACTAGGTGAAAAAAATAAAGAGAGAAAAAATAAAGTAATCTATTATGTCTGGTGCATAAATCAAAAACTGAGAAAAGAATGATCTGTCACAGCACAAATTACCTCTAGGGAAAAAATACAGCCCTGTAATTTTCTTTTCCCCAAAATTATAGTTGTGACAGGCTCCTGAAATTGCTGACTAAACAGTAACAATGTCACTATAGAAATACAGTTTCTTAATACCGATTCTGAAAAATAAAGCCTGAAATACTAAGCACCTTAGAACTACTTCTGCAAATCTCAGTAGGATGCTAAGTGAACTTGTAGAAAAAGTTAGTAGAATATGCTACAATGTATGAAGAACAAATCAAAGGAGGCAAAAGAATTCTTCAGATCGGGCTGAGAACCAGTGAAAAAAAGACCAAGTAAGAAAATTTTTTCAGCAAATTTATAAGTGCTCCCAGGAGACAGGAGGGAAAGTTCTTCACCACTGATGTCATGTTGCTCCAACTGAGGAACACAAGACACTGATTACTCCTGTAGCCCTTTCCCTTTTTTTCCTAAGGATATTAGTATCATTAGGTTAAAACACGTATGGGCAGTGACAGATTTAGCAGAAGTCTGAGAAAATGCTGTATTATTACAAAGATTTTTTTTTTCAGTAGGAGCATTTTAAAAATTATTTTCTGTAATAAGTAGGCAGGAAATAATTTTTTTCATTAGGCAGTTCAGATTTGGGTTACAGTAACATTGCTGTAACTTGGCTGTTCATACCAGGTGCCAGTTCCTTCTGTACATAATAAAATTTTGCAACAAGCTTCAAAGAAACCAGCATTTATTTCTCTGATAACATTGTCACACCACTGGAACAAGTAAGGCTCTGAAATACAGGCTGAAAACAGTGACACATGTTGTTTCAATCTCAAGTGCAACAAGGAAGCCTCTGTTGAATAACATAGTGTAATGATCCCAAAATCCTCCTGAAAACTAATATCTCAGTGTGTGGAAAATGGTACTGAAGACCAAGAGAAGCAAGTGCTTTGTCCAGAACGTGATGACTTACCACTCCATCCCTAAGTTTCAAAGAGAATAAAGCCATAATAAACTTCTTGGGGATAATATTACAGACATACCAAACTATAGCAATTATTCAATACTTATCCTCCAGAATACTTAATAGAACTAATAAGCTTTTCCTCCATTATAATATAGAAATGAAGTGAGGGAGAGAGAATGGGAATAAAACTCAACCACATGGTTACAGATCAGACCTGGGACGTGGGTCAGTCTGAGAATTGGATCTGATAAATAGGGTCCACCAATGAAGTATAATTTGAGTACACTGTCACTTCAAATAGGATTAGTGTACATATAGGGTACAACTGCATCAGTTACAATTTGTATGAAAAATTTATGTTCATCAAATCAGAAAAATTTAGGTTGAAAGAGATGTAGTACAACTCTCATGCAAATCAGGGCCAATTTGATTAGGTTACTTAGGCCTTTGTACAGTCCAGTTATGAAGGATTCTGATGCCATCATCTAAGGGCAAGCAGTTCCAATGTTTGACTATCAGAGTGATTAACTTTTTCTTAATATGTAATTGAAATTTCTGTTATGTCAATTTGCCAGTCCGTTAGCTCTCAGCTTATCACTATGAGCACCTAAGAAGACTTTGGCTCTGCCTTTTCAACACACCCTTGCAACTCTTCCTCCTTAGGTATCTGGAACAAACCCAGTTGGGACAGCTGATGCCAAATGACCAAAGTTGGATCCTACCGTATGGTATGGCATCCATATCATATGATGCCATGCCCAGGACATAAATTTTGGGGAAGAAGAAGGAAGGGAGGGACATTTGAAGTTATGCATTTGTCATCCCTAGTCATCATTATGTGTGATGGAGCCCTGCTTTAGTGGAGATGGCTGAACATCTGCCCGCCCATGGGAATGAATTCCTTATTTTGCTCTGAACGTGTGCATAGCTCTTGCTTTCTATATTAAACTGCCTTTATCTCAACCCATGAGTTTATCTCACTTTTACTCTTATTATTCCCCCCATCCTGCTGGAAACTGGAGTGACCATTTTCCTGGAAAAACATCCTTTTGTGATTTTTTCCTTGCAACTCACATTCCCATGTCTCTAGGTTTGCAGTTGATATTCCATCTCACTTTCTTGTGTTCTCTTCATGTCCAGTTTATCCACTGATTGTCCCTCCCTGTCTTCCTAGGTCTTTACTGCCAATGGTGTGACATTTGATGTGTTCTGTAAAAACTTACAGCATGTGGATTATTTGCATTGGACTTCTGGATCTTTGGATAACTGCTCAGTATCAAGGTCATCATAAATCACCTACAGCACAGCAAATTCCTTCAGGTACTGAATACCTCTCCTCATGGAGGTCCATTTGCCTGGCCAGCACGTAAGTAGGCTCCCCCAGGCCAGAATATCATGTTGCAAAGGTGGGGTCAGCTGTTGTGGCTGTGTTCCCTCCCAGCTTCTTCTGCTTTCCCAGACTCCTCACCAGCAAAGCAGCATGAGAAGAGACTGTCTCCCTAATAAATATCCCTCACACTTGGATTAGTGGAAAGGAGAAACACTTTTGATTCCATGACACAAGGCTTCATTCAACAGCACAGAAGAAAAAGTTTGGCCTCTTTAAAAATAATTTATTTTCTTGTTCTTCAGAAGTTCTGTGATCTTGAATCTCTCCCTGTAGCACTTCCATCTGCATTTATTATTTTTCAATTTAGTTGAAGAAATATATGTAAGTGAACTGAAACACTTCATACATCTGGGCTTACCATCAACATGGTTGAGACCTACTTTCAACTTTTCAGGACTAGCTCACACTGTGGAGACAACTTCCTTGACACCTGTAGGATCCAATGACTGTAGGAAAGTATAAGGAGGTCTCATGGACCTTACGAAGCAATAAATACATTTTTCTTTCCCTTCTACACCTTTGCACTTACTAACTGCTCTCAGAATAAATAGAGAAGAAAATAAGACCAAGGAGGTCTATATCACCCCTATTTTCTTTCTGGTTGTCTTTACAGAATATTTTAATATTAATTTAATAGCAAATACTTCTGTTTCTCAAGCCATGCAGAGGCAGTTATGAAAGTTCCTATTGATTATATATTTTGCAAGTCTACATTTTCTTGTTTACTGTGCTATGACCTCAGGCAGTTCTGAGACAGGTGGACAGCTCTACTGTGGTCTATCATACAAAAGTCTAGCCAAAATAGTTTTATTTTAAATATTGGACTCCTAGATTATAGCATGCCATTTCATCTGACAGGACCCTAAATGCACCTAAATCAACATGACCTTCTATGTAAAATAAAAAAAAAAATTCTGGATAAAACACACATATATATATATATGCTGTTAAGTCATGCCACTGCAACATTATTTTTGAAACCTGTAAACTGCTGTCTCTTATTTTTTCATAGAATCACAGGCTCATAGAATGATTTATGTTACAAGGGTCCTTAAAGATCATCTAGCTCCAAATGCTCCTGCCATGAGGAAGGAAGACCAGGTTGCTCAGAGCTTCCACTAGACCAGGTTACTCAGAGCTGCATCCATCCTGGTTTTTAAAACCTCCAGTGATGGAGAATCCACAATCTCTCTGGACATCTTGTTCCAGAGCCTCACCACCCTCACAATATTAAGAATTTCTTCTTAATATCTAATCTAAATCTGCCCTCCTTCAGCTTAAGGCTATTCCCCCTTGTCCTATCACTACATGCCCTCATGAAAAGTGCCTGCCCAGCCTTCTTATAAACCTGCTTCAAACACTGAAAGGAATCATACATTCATTACCAGTAAATGAAATCATACTAGAAACTTATTTTAAGTTAGCAATCTTATAACATTGTACTTGTATGAATAGAGTATTCACATTATCATATTCTCAGGCAAAACAAAAGCATAACCAGGCAGAAAATTATGAGAAATTAAACCAAAATTTGCAGTCATGCATTGAGCTTTTAAATATAGAGAAAAATAATTTTATTTACCTTTGTATTCCAGGTGGAATCCAGTAAAACTAACAGATCCATCACTGCGAAAAGCCAGATGCATGGTATTTGAACTGCTCTCTATCCTCTCTGGCAGTTTGCTATCTTGAAAGCTCCCAATCAGTGGGCTATTACTGTCTGGCCCATCATAGATATAAAGAAAATCATAATTTGGTTCTATACTGAAGCTAGAAAACAAAAAAGAGAAATGTCAGATGGAATATGCTTTGCCTAACATTTTCACTCTTATTAGCTTAAATTTGAAATTTACTATCACTGTTTTAATAAAAGGAAAAAAAATTCCTCCACTGTCAGAAAAAAAAGATTTGTAGAAGTGTTTTATTAGCAAACACAGAAATACTATATCTTTTCATTCACACCTTAGAAACAATAAATTCCTGTTAGCCAGAAAAAAAGGAAAGCTTTTTTAAATAGATAAAAAAATAATAACATAATTCTAAAGATTTAGAAAAATAAACAGCCTAGATCTATTGGAACCCTTGGAAGAAATGCTTTATGATATAATGCACTCAGCTTCCAACCAGACTAAACACTTTCAGGCCAGAGGATGATCTTCCCATATCTCTTAGAGCAAGAAGTATTTTGCCTATGATCAGTTTGAATAAAAAGACGAAGTATTGAAACCTCCCATTTTCTTCTGAACTACATTATAGTTTGTTAACTAACTTTGTTAGTTAAATTCAAATGTAATTTTAGTTAAGGGCAGAGATTTAACCAATTTCACTTGTAAGATTGTCCCCATACAGAAATAAAGTTTTCTATAAAGGTAGTTAGTAAGAGAATGAAAATCCATACTATTATGTGTCTACTTGACAGTAGCCTCTCACTGAAATAAATGCAGGCATTGAAGACCTGATAGAGCTCCCCTTTTAACTTCTGGATTATTTCAAAAATATTTCTGTCCTGGGGTGACAGGACATTTTCATGCTTTTTATCCCAATCGTGGTTTCTGTTCCCGTGTTCTCAGTTTGTTTTGTCTTCAGCTTTGTCCTTCCCCCCGCCCCCCCCCGGCTTGCTGCTTTGCTTTGCTTGCTGCTTGGCTGGCTTGCTGCTGCTTGCTTTGCTAGCTTTGCTTTTCTTTCTTTTTTCTTTGCTTTTTGCTTGCTTGCTTCTTTTGCCATTTTTTTTTTCCTTTTTCCCCGGTTTCTCTTGTTCCTTCCCCCCCCCCGAAGATATCGGACCGGCTTCGGGCAAGGAGCTCCCCCAGAGTCTGCGAGAGAAGCTTTGTACCCTCTGCGGCAAAGAGAGATACAGCTCAACCCCCTTGGACTGGTGAAAACATCTGTTGCCATCTCGGGCTATTTCTCTTGTGCTGGGGAGTGTTTTTTTGTTGTTCCTTAATAAACAAGTTTTTTCCACTTCCCCTCTGAAGAAATTCCTCCTGAACCCGGTGGTGGGGAGGGGGGAGGTTGCGGAGGGTTTTGTTCCTATAAGGGGCTCCTTTGGAGATGTTTTCCCCTATTTTGTCCTAAACCAGGACAATTTCCTTATAAAAGAAATGCAAAAGTAAAATGTCAACAGCTTTGATTATTAAAATTGCCATAGTTCATCTTGAGTTTAAAAGGATTAGCTGGAGTAAGTTCCACTCAAAAGACTATTTAACAGTGCTTAGTGGAGTATTCAGTGTTTCTCACTCTAGATCAGTCTGTGTGTCATAAATGAGGCAATTCTCAGTAAAGATGCAATCTACTTTGACCAAAACTAAGCTTCTGAGTTTCTATCAAAGATTCATAGCAACAGACCATATTTTACAATTTTTTAAACTTGGCAGTATTTGGTATTTATAAACTGTTCATAGTATCTGGAGTCACACTGCAAAACATTTTTTTAATTCTATGGAGGATGGAGGATCTCATATCTAAATGTAGCATATAAAAAGCAGAATATTCTTAAATATATTGAGCTCATGAAATTAAGCCAAATCAACAAAAGAAGTGCTAGTACACAATAGAAAGTTTCCTTATGAACTTACAGCATTCTGAAATCACCAACAAAATAATTATACTGTTAATTATGTAAATATAATTACATTATAAATTTCCTTCAGATGGAGTCATGAAAACACATACTATGTTACCGAGCACCAAGAACAGACAACTATATGACCTACCTCTCTAAAGAAGTCATCACATTAGCACTGGTCAGAACAATATAGACACTACTATAGAACACCCAGCCTAAGGAGAACTTAAATTTGATGGGACATCATGAGTACCATTTTTTACTTTGTCTGTGACATATTTCCTAGTTGGGATGCATAATTTTCACACATAACAGATATATTAATTTACATCATGTGTTACATACAGTGCAGACAGCAAAAGTTCTTTTGTGAATTCTATTAAGCGCAATTTAGTCTTCTATTGTGATTAAAGTCTAGAACAATTCCATTTAATAGCCAGAACATCAGGAAGTATCTTGAGTATCCTGAAATTATACGGACTAATAAAACTAAATTTAAAGACTACTTTAGAAATTTTGCCTAAATTGCAGGTGTCACATACGAATAGATGAGTCAATAGTTTTCTTCATTAAAGACCATCCTAGTTTGCAGACATTTCAGTGAGTTACCCTATGCAACCTTCTCATGAACTGAATCTTAGTTAAATTGAGCACCATCTACCTCAACATGAACCAGTGTAAACAGAATGCTTTTAAGGAAACAGCAATGAGTTTCCAAGCTCCACCTGTATGTGTATTGATGACTCTGACGTATTTATTGTAACTTTTAACAAAGATCATGATTACTAATCCTTCTGATAGTGATATTAAGTACACATATATTAGCCTACAAGAATCTGAACAATAATAAAGTTATAATAATAAGGCCAATAATAAAGTTATAAACGTGACTTTAAAAATTGTAAGTAGCAGCTTACCTGATAAATGCTAATGATATAACATAATCACTATTAACATTGATAGTCCAGTCACAATCTCTGCTGTGGGGATAAGGATGAGGGAAGTTTGGTGAAAGTATAAAACCTGATGAGCCAGTCAGGTTTCCTCCACAGGGAGCTGTGAATAAAAATAGATTGAACTTGAGGAAAGAAGGTAAGAGACAAAGAAGCAAGTAGCAGCAATCTGTTCATTGACATTTAGTGTCCTCCAAGTGAGGTATTTACAAAGCTTTAATAGAAACAAACAAAAAAATATATTCACATTTTAGACTTAGACAAATACTAATACTACTATGTGAAACACTTGGTTTTGAAATCTGTCCTTTTGCTTGCATAGCATCATTTCAAGGCTTTTCTGAATATACTGTGAACTTGAAAAATGCTCTGGCTACACACATAAAAAGACTTGACTGGATAAGCTTTCCTCTTTCTACTTCTTGTTAAAGGCGTTCTAAAAGAACCTCCTTAGGCTATGAAACATGATACTTACACTGATAATGCAATTATCTGCCTTCTCACCAGATAACAGTGATTAGTAGTTTGGATCAAGATGGATATAATATAAATTAAATTTAAAAAAATATTCAAGTAACTGCACTTTTCAAACTCAGAGATAAATAAAATAGCTTTAAGCACAATCAGAAAAATACAACCGCATTTTTCTATGTGATTTTGAGGTTCCCAGATTTTGTGGGGTTTCAGTCCAGAAAAATAAATAGTTAAAATGAAGGAAGATATAATGAAATTTTGTTTTTCAGCATTCCTTATGTGAGACTTCATGTTTTGAAAGAACTTCTTATAATGTTATTCAAAAGATTCCATATAAGATTTATAAAGATTTATAATTTTGAAAGTTTTAATTCTGCTAAGTGATCATCTGGGCCTAGGAATTGATTACTCAGGTCTTCTGTAACAGAGATTCTGTGAGCCCTAAGATTATTTAAATCTCTTATAAAATCATATAGATCATTGAGTGCAACCATAAACCTAACACTGCTAAGTCCACCAAACCATGTCCCTAAGTGCCACATCTACATGTGTTTTAAATACCTCCAGGGTCGGGGACTAAGCCACTTCCCTGGTCAGTCCGTACCAATGCTTGGTAACCCTACTGGTGGTGAAAAAATCTGTCATTACAGCCCATCTAAACCTCCCATGGTGCAAATTGAGGCCATTTCCTCTCATCCTTTCATTTGTTATTTGGGTGAAGAAATGAACACCACCCTCAATACAACTTCATTTCAGGTCCTTGTAGAGAAATATAATGTCTTCCCTGAGCCTCCTTTCTTCTAGGCTATACAAAGTCAGCTTCCTCAGGTGGTCATAATGCCTGATCTGGACCCTTCACCAGCTTTGTCGCCCTTCTCTGGACTCACTCTATTACTGAAATGCCACCAGTGCCAAGTACAGGGGGATAATCGCTGCCCTGGTCATGCTGGCCATACCTTGCTAATACAAGCCAGGATACCATTGGATTTCTTGGCCTCTGGGCACAGACTGGCTCATGTTTGGCCACCTGTCAACTAATGCCCCAAGGTCCTTTTCCACCGTGCAGCTTCCCAGCCATTCATTCCCCAAGCCTGGAGTGCTACATGGTGTAGCGCAGGACTCATCACTTCACCTCATTGAACCTTGTAGCAGTGGCCTTGGCCCATTGATCCAGACTCTCCAGATCCTGCTGCAGAGCCTTCCCATCCTCCAGCAGATCAACACTCCAGCACAACTTAGTGACACCTGGAAACTGAGAGTGTGCTCAATCGCCTCATCCAGATCATCAGTAAAGACATTAAACAGGACTGGCCCCAGTACTGAGCCCTGGGGAACACCACAGGTGACTGGCCACCAGCTGGATGTAACTCCATTCACCCTGACTCTCTGGACCCAGCCATCCAGTCAGTAGCTACCAAGTGAAGAGTTTACCTGTCCAACCTATGAACAGCTAGTTTCTCCATGAGAATGATGTGACAAATAGTGTCAAACACTTTACCAAACACTGGGTAGTTAACACCCCCTGAGTAGCTGTACTTGTCCTACAAGGAGATCTGGGGGCTCATGCAGAACCTAGCTTTCATAAACCAATGTTGTCTGGGCCTGATCCTCTGACTGTTCTGTATGTGCTGTGTGATTGCACTCAAGAGGATTTGTAGAGATAAAGATGATATGTACAGGTATAATTTAACCTACCGGGAAATATACAGAGTATTTCCTAATATCATGAGAAATACTGCTTCCAGCTCTGGGGCATCCAACACAAGAAAAACATTGACCCTTTGGAGAGAGTCCAGAGGAGGATGATCAGGGAGATAGAAAACCTCTCCTATGAAAACAATCTGAGAGAGTTGAGATTGCTCTGCCTGGAGAAACCAAGGCTCCAGGAAAATTTATGGTGCTTTTCAGTGCTTAAAGAGGGCCTATAAGAGAGCTGGAGGGGGATTTTTCACAAGGTCATTCAGTAGCAGGACAAGGGGGAAATGTTTTAGACTTAAAGGTAGGTTTAGATCAGGTTTTAGGAGGAAATTCTTTACTGGGAGGGTAATGAGACGGAGCAGGTTGTCCATGGAATTTTTGGATGCCTATCCCTGGAACTGTTCAAGGTCAGGCTGGATGGACCATTGAGTAAATTGGTCTAATGGAAAGTGTCCACAGCAGGAGGGTGAGAATTACACGGTCCAACCCAAAGCACTCTGTGAATCTATGATTCTATGAATTAAATCACAGATCATTTATGAATTCAAGTAAAGCAAATAGAATACTTAAGTAGATTAACATATCCACAGTCACAGTACATATGATTATAGTCTTTCTATGTTTTACAAATCTATTACTATTAAAAGTGAGTAATGAATAGCAAAATTAACTCAAAACAAAACATTAAAAATTAGGATCTTCATTTACATTTTGGTGTTAAAATTGGTGATGAATCATAAAATCATCGTTTTGTGTAAAAATAGTTAGAAGTGGAAACAACAGACGTTAGGACAGCTTTAGGAACACAATAATATCACAAATTAATAGTACTAGCAAATTCGTAAAATATATATTACAGACCTAGCACAATTTGTTTTGCTTTTTTCAACAAGTGCCAAATACAATTTTTATCACAATAACATTTTCCCAGATGTTTTCAGTTGACAGATAGAGTTCCATTAACTACAAGGGAACAGACGGGAGAAATTTCATTTTGTGTGAAACATTTACTTAGTTTTACAATAAGGATAATAATTGCAATTTTTCTATCTTCAAAAAATTAAAATTTGTATTGTTTCTAATTAAAAGAATATGCCATTGAATGTTCCTTTGTCACAATTTCAAAATGAGTAAAATTAAATTATTACAAAACAATACACATCTATTAATTGTAAAATAGTTCAATGTAAATTTCTGTAACCTTGTTGAAGTAAAAGTTCCTGTAAAAAAGGAACTGTGAGGTTGTATGGAATGTAAAGGCTGCTTATCAGCTGGAACGAATGTTCTTCAGTATAACCCTGTACATTCCTCCTTTTCATGTACTTTAATGGTTTCGGTTGCACTCTCTGCATATCCTAGGAATGAAAATGTGAAGAATACCAAAGAGGATATTTAGGTTATTCATTGTAACCAGACTTCATTGAAATGACCACTAAACTGTATGAGTCTGATGATATTTTTGAAGTACTCTGAACTGGCATATAATGATACAAGGAAGTTAAATGCTATGTCCTTGTTCCAGACTACATTCTGCCAGTGTCTGCATTCATGATACTTCCCTGAGGTCTTGATTTAGTTTAATTCCCTATTCATTGATAGAATATTTTCCTATTAGTAACTTCTTTCTTATATACCTATTCCTTCTTTACTCACATCAGCAGTTACCTTTGCTGTTTACAGTGTTTCCATTTAATTCTTCCCTAGGTTTGTTGACAACCAAAAAGGAAATAAATGGAAAGTACACTAAGCTAGACGGACAGCCAAAATATATTTTATTTCAAGTCATGCCATTAACAGCAGTAAAAAATAATAACAAAAACATAATCTTCAACTTTGCAAAATATCTCCCAGATAGAATTTTCTTCAGATAGAATGGTTGCAAATTATTTTAATTTTCAGTTCATAAGATAGTAAGTTGAGAATGTTAACATAACCTAGTGAAAAATGTTATTAGATTATGCTTCCTTTTCCAGTTTACTATCTTCTCTAAACTTAGTCATAGATTTTCTGTCTCTGTGTGTTTTAATTAAATTCTTATGTGTTTCAGAATCCATAATTTTCTGAATTTAATGTGTAGAAAGTTATTATTGCCATAGCCTTATTTTTAACTGAGGACAGACCAGCTCTGAAAACAAAGTTTAAAGAACACCTTTTACAGTATTAGACATAAGAGGTAAGACTGAACAAATATAACAGCTCATCTAGAAAGGAAGGCAAATGTCAAAACACTATGAAAAATATATTTTTTTATGTGTTATGCAGTAAAAACTAGATGTAGGTTATGTGAGCCTGTCTTTATAAACCTCTGTGTAGACACACGGAGCCTTACTGTCTCTGTGATGACCTCAGCATTCATTATTTCTATTTAAGGAAGTATAAGCTGGGGTGGTTTTATTTACAATCTATTTATTTTCTCTAGAAGGAAACAAAATCTTATTCCACAGTTTTCTGGCATTTATTTATTTATTTATTTAATTAATTACTTCTTAAGTAATGAAACAGAATGTATGGTTTAATTTACTTTTTCTTTCCTTTTTTTTTTAAAAAAAACCCCCAACATATTAAATAAAGAATCATTGTATTATTTGATTTTGAATGGAAAGTACCACTGGAATTAAGTGTTTACAATAAAACCTTTTTTATAGATATAAATATGAAAAACAAGACCTTGCCCGAAGCAAAACAGTAGAAACAAGCAAAATCAAGCCACAAGAAAAAAAAATATTGACCTATGTATTTTTGAAGAAAGTCTGAAACCTCTGGGAGACAGTCTATACTTCCCCTAAATGTATAATTAACTTGAATCCTAAAATCTGTTTTTGAATACCAGAATTTTTAGTGTCATCCCTGAGAAAACTAAGCAAATACAGTCAATTAAGATTCTGGTATCTAAGCAAGATTGGATCCAGAAAATCTTGGGAATGGAAAACATGGAGCTATTCTCAGAATACCTTCAGTATAGAAGAATTTCTAAGTACTATCTTTCATTCAAATACACGAATCATTATTTAATTCTTTGTTATTTTTTCATTGGTACTACCTTTGAATGGAAGATGTTCTTAAAATTTTGTGAGACAAGACTAAGGGAATTAAAAAAAAAACAAGGCACTCCCACAGGTAAGAACACTTAAAAAGTACATTTACCAGGTTTGAGCATTAAAAATTAAGAGGTTTGAAAAGACACTTTAGTCTGTAAAGAACTAATAAAATAGATCTAGAACATGGTACAACTATACCAATAAAACCTTCGGAATTATTCCTAAATATTATTTTTTCATCAAAATTATGTTTGGTTTTTTATAAAACTTTGATCAATGATGATGATGTTGAAGTTACATGTGGGGTAAGTATTGCACAGTTTGGATTTACAGGGATGAAAGCAACATTAATGAATATATTACAAGTTATGAGGAAAAAATCAATGAACTTCAGGGTGCACTGAGCTACAACACAGTTTTGAAATCACTTAGCTCCAAGGCAAGGTTTGCACACTCTAGTCTATTAGCAGTTCATATTCCCCAAGAATGTATCATTATAGGAAATCAATAGAGAATAACTTCATGCTTGACATTTGGACAAATAAATCATCATAATAAGCATTCTTGCTACTCTGTGTACAGTAAGTGTTTTGCATGAAGTATAGAACTTACCAGTATTAGATAAATGGATGCATGCGACTAAAAAACATGTGTATGCATATTTAATATGTGCTACAGACAGAACTTCAGTTGAGCACCTACACCTACATTTAATCTATTTTGTAATATAATCAACTGACTATTGATAGTGATTAAAACTGCTGCTACTGCTTTATAATGGGGCAATTATTTTTCAGTTGAGATATATATTTTAAAAACAGCAATATCAAATAAGGCCAGCATGATAGAAGAATATTTTAACTTTAGGGCCCAGAGCCCTAGAATTCCTTTTACTTTTTCACTTGGATATCTACAGATGTTCAGTTATCATTACTATAAAATGCATATTTTCACATCTAGGAGTTATAGGAGATGAGCAATAAATGTTTCTTTACTGCAGTCTTCCAGAAAATAGCCTAGACAGTTCTTGTCTTCAAGCCCATAAACTCACGTGACCCAGGAAAGCATAGTAAGGAGAGCAAGAACAGAGAAAATAATACTTTAACACATTAAGTAGAATAGCCAAGACACCAAGTCAGTACTGTAGTGTTTGCAAACACCTGTCTGCAGATAGGCATGAGCAAGGTAGACGGTGTGTATGCAGAGGATATGCAAATAGAATGATAAATTTTATTTGTAACAGCTATGGTAAAGTTAAGTTTATGAAATGAAAGAAAGTGTTTGAAGGCTGCATGGTGCTCCTTGCAGTTTTAATCTCTGTCCAGTTGCTCCCCACAATGTTTGTCCAAGAATACACTACCAAGGATAATAGTCATTGACACTGACTTGTTTTCTCTGACCCAGATCATCAAATTATAAATGAGATGGCTCTGAGAGGGAGAGGATGAGAACTTCTATACTAACAACTAAAGAGGAAAGGTTTTGGTTATGACTGTCAGAGGTTGATGTAAAATAATTTTTAAGATGTGCAGTACATGTATTTTGTTTAAACAAGTTCCTAGAACAGTGTAATTCATTACATAAAGATTTCTGGTTTTAGGAAAGCATTATTTAATTTTCTTCTGCATACCTATACAGACTGGTGGGTTTGGCTGCCAGAAGTACCGGTTTTCTACCTGAATGCAGGTTATTCTCTCATCTCCTTGAAGTTCATAGCCAGGGTCACACTGAAAAATGACAGTGTCTCCAGGTTCTCTTCCATCACCATTTCTAGTTCCATTCATGGGGACACCAGGATCACGACAGGCAGTGGCTACAGAACCTAGCAGCACAGTGAAAAAAAATAAATAAATTTTTGAAAAAAACCCAGCTTTTCAATATTTTTTTTATTTTGTTACATTTTTCTAATCAGGAAGCTCTGCAAATTCAAAATTTCTTAATCACTTAAAAACGTTGAGAAATCATTCGATAATCTGCTGCCTTTATACTCTCAAATTTTCTATCTCCTTTAGTTATGGAGAGTGCCTAATTTTTCTTTTAGTTATTTTTTTTAGTTCTGTGAAGCACTGCAGTATGCAGAAAGGAAAGGAGGAGATTTCCTGTTACCCTGGACATTTAGTGCTTTTAACTTAGAGCAATTTTTAATATGAATAAAATTAAAAGCAGATTAAGGTCTTCAGGTTTTTCGATTAAGGTTTGCTTGCACACATCTTCAATTCTCCCCAATTCTATAGTTCCTAAATATATCTATGGTGTAATATTTAGCTGTGACCTTGGAAGTGAATTTCATTGATTACTCATATCTATACCCTTGCACATGACCTACCTACAACACTAGACTTTTGTAGTAAAAATAAAGAAATCACTACAAAAAATACACATGGATTTAGTCTGAGAGAATGTACAGCTACATATAATGCATAAGTATGGATTATTATTAAGATAAAATACAATTTAAATGATTACAAAAAAAATTAAATATTTAAAGATATTTTCCTCTTGATCGACATCATAAAATATGCACAAAAATATGTAAGCTTAAGAAAAAGTAAGTACATCCATATTTATTTAAGTAAATATTATTTCCTACTAACATGGAACTGAAACATGTTATATGTATTACAAATAAATACCAAATGTCAGACTTGCCTGTGGAACTAGTCCCACTGAGCTCAGCAACCTGTGTAACATAAACACAAAGTGGCAGTACTGAGATTTAATTCAGATGCCCTCTTTCTGGGAAGGTGATACCAACAGACAGAAATCTATTCATCCAAAATGTGTCTGGATTTTGTATTTGCAAAGTTTTTGAAGAGCAAATTTTGGTCTAAACTGTATTTCTCTACAAAAAAAAAAAAACCCTCCAAGGACCTTCCTTTCCAAGACATACTCAATAAAAATATAATTGGTGCTATACAGTTATTGGGATTTTTGTGGGGTTGTTTTTAAACACAGGAAGGACTAACTATCAGGGAAAAAATCCATACAAATAAATACTCACAAAAAATCAAGTATGAACAGAAGCAAGGGGAAAATTTTCCTTCTTAGTCCTTAAAGATTAAATACATATTTCTTTTAAATGTTTAATAATAAGTGAAAGATGATTATTTTTTATATTGTCATGCAATTTTTTAAAACTTCTGCTTTAGACACTACCATGACTCCTGTTTGCATATTTAAATATGCTGCTGGGTTTAAATTTAGAAAAAATATTACTAAATATGAAATTACTAAATTCACTGTGTTCTGCCCACTTTAATACTATCTGCCTTGAATTTTGCCATAAACAAGAAAAAAAGTTCTCTGCTTTATCTAAAACATACAATTCCAGAAGAATGGGGGCTGATTCTTATTCAGAATTTGCAATCAATCTTGAAGGACCAAAGAGAGAATGTTGGCATGAAACTTGTTATTGTCTTTTCATCATATTGCTCTTACTACATTGCATCGTTCTGTAAAAAAATTCGATATGGCTGAAAAAGACATAAAGGGACAACACAGGAATTTCTGATATAATCTCTTTGGGTTTTTTAATCACTTATTAATATTGATGCAAATTAATTTTATGAGATCTACATGCCAAACTTATCCCTTATTTGCCTTGTATAGCAGTCATCTTGCATGCCTGCATGCTTGCTCAACCCACCTCCTGGTCTTTTGGCTTTGTAGCTGAATTGATGAAGCATGGATTGGATAAGTAGAGTATGAAATGGATGGAAAACAGGTTGGTGTGCCAGGTTCAAAGAGTGTCCATGATCCAAAACCTAGGCAGGAGGTGATTAGCAGCTGTGTCCCTCAGGGGTGGTTGTTGACTTCAATATTCATTAAAGATGGGGACAATGAGACAAAGTTAGCTTTTGGCAAGTTTACAGAGACTGGCTGATCAGTTGATATGCTGTAGTGCAGTGATGCTATGTAGGGAGGTCTCAGTAGGCTGGAGAGAAAGCCTGAGAGAAACTTCAGGAGGTTCTAAAAAGGAAATTCTTCTGGGACAAATGAATCCCAAGAAACAATTTACCAGAAAGCAGCTTTACAGAAAAGGAATAGAGAAGACAAAAGCTCTTCTAGGAAGCCTGTGTGCAGCAAAAGCACAAAGAGAGCAATCAGAAGATGGAACAAGCAGAACTCCAGCTGTATAAAGGAAAACACTGCTTCACTTCAAGTGTGGTCAAACATTTGATTTTAAGTTTTTTTTTACAGAGGGGTTGTTATCTGTTTGACTGTTTTGTGACCAGGAAATTGGACTAGAGGTCTTCAGAGTTTATGAACTGGTTTGACAGACCAGGTGAGCTCCTCAGCAGGCTGATAAAAATTTATTCTGAATGAACAGGATGTATGAAAGGGAAAGAATGCAGCATGCCATTAAAAGTACTAAATATAGTTTGCTTTATCATAAATAAATTAGCATTTATTAGGCTAGATTTGCCTAAAATCTGTGGGAAATTTTGCTCCTATCTTCTCTTTAAAGTGCCACTTAAAGGAAGAGAGAAAAAAACCTTCGCAATACAGCTACTACATGACACGTGATTTATTTATTCACGTAGTTGCATGAAATCATCCTAAATATCATCATCAGGATAATAAAACAGTGATGAGTTCTTAGTGAAAGCACAGCTTTTCACTGCAGAGCTATAAAGCTACTAACTTGGAGATTTTAGTGCAACTTTTCACACAGTCTTTGGAGATGTGGTAGCGTAAAAATAGGTAATAGCCTTAGATAGGTATGCATACTGGACAATTCAAATATATATATTCAAAAGTTTTGAAACATCCTTTGCTCTAAATTTTTAATTTGTATCTATATAACTGTCTGCTTTTTTCACTTGAAAGCAAGAACTCCAGTGTTTTGTGTCTTTCACCTCAATTTCACCATATACACATACCCCCATGGAGCATTTCAACAACTAGAACTGAGAGATTTAGATACCAAATTTCAGCTATTATTTTACTTTTATGGTAATTTTAAATGGTGGTAAAGGCTTATGTATATAAATTATGGTAGAATTTCAAATACATATGTATATATAAATGCATGTTGGTTTGTTTATTTGTTTTGCTTGCATGTCACCATACTTTGTGGTGGAATAAGTGAGCATTACAGAATTCCTAAAAATGACTGTTTCCTTAATTTTCTTTTTTTTCCTAATTCATTTTAAAGAGAATAAATAAGGAGAAGGTTTCCAGAGTTCCACAACTACAGGGAGATTAAAACATAAATTATTCCTTCACGGCATTTCTGAACACCACATATCTTCCTTTGTAAGCACATGTCTAAATCAACTTGCTTAATTAGGAGTGGGATTAATTTAACTTAATCTTGGCCGTGCAAAAGTTAGGTGTCTTATTAATAAGTTTGTTCCCCAGATTCCCTCTACAATCAGTATCACAAGGGAGAAACTTTTACTTAAGCTTGGCACTTAACGTTCTTAACAGACGGAAACACATGATTTTTTTTTTTTAATTGAGACAGAAATATTGTATTAATAATTTATATTAAATGTGTAATCTTTATTTTAAAAATAAATCTGTTGGTAAATTCTATTTTTACTTGCTTTACTTGTCATATATTTACCTCAAAGAAGAGGTGGAATTTTTTTTTTATAAATAAATTTGTCAGAATAAGAATTCTCAAACACATAATTTTTTTTTTTGAGGGAAAAATTAAAAAATAAGTATGTAAGAAGGAGACTGGAGAAAGAATATCTCAATACTCTATGTAATTATAGAATATATTCCCCATATATTCAAACTGAATTTCTTAATCACAGCTTTCTGTCATATCTGCTGTAGCCAAAAGGGTTTTTCATGTGCCTGACTTTAGCCCATCATTACTACTGTTAAAAGCTGTGTATGTTTGCAGGTTTTTTTATTGCAGAGAGGCTATCTGTGCATTCTGCCTTGCATTCTCAACTCTCTTTGCCTCTTTAATCTGTTTATTATTTTAATATTTCTTTTCATTTACCTAACTTCAGCCTATTTTTTCTCTGTTTATACTGTTTGTGAACTGTATATTCCAGAACAAGAAATGTTTTTTTTTTCCTGTTATATATTCAATATCCTGCTATATATATCCTCAATCACTGCCTTCATCATTCCCCATGAAAATTTGTGGCTAAGTAAAATTCTGGGAATTATAAAGTTCTTGATGTCTTTGATAGTTTACCTGCAATGCAATCTTGAAAGCTTTCTGCAAAATAAAGAGTGGGCTATCACAATTCCCCATGAGTTCATGTATAAGTACTGAAGTTCTTTGTGGCATATTAGAGTTAAAGTAAGGAAATACCTCATGTTTTATTCTATTTCAATAATTGGAAACTCAGACTTTAGGAAATATTGTCTTGAATAACTAGTAAGCTGTGATTTGTGAATGTAATCCATTAAATTCCTATTAAATACATTTTTTATGGGAAATGGGCAAATCTCAGATGTGTCTATTACCTAATATATGCAGCATAACAGGTACAAGAGTGATTCTGTGTAGCACGAACCTGTGAGTGATCATCTGAGAGTGTTTTTTCCCTAATGAAGAGAGAGAAATGCAGAAACCTCTTTTATTTTCTCTCTTAGCACTGCTAGTTTAGAGCAATCACATGCAATCAGTCAAACCATTTGGGCTAGAAAAATACGTAAGAGACAATTCTTGACCAAAAATTCCAGGATGGGGATGAATGCAGCTCATGCTCAAACTGTTCAATAAGTGAAAGATTAGTGAACATATTAGATACACAGAGCTTGTATGTCTCTCTACATGGTCTGAGTGACAGAAAGTGTTGCAACATAATTATGACACACTTCTGAGCTGAGTATGTTTGTAAAGTAAAACTCCAGATTGTGTTTTGGTTTGAAACGGGGCATGGCTTTGGAGCAGATGAGTTGTTTTCATTTGGATGAAGCTAAATTTGAAGATACACTACTGAACTACACTAGAACGACTCTGAACTAAGAATATCTGAACAGTGTTGCCAGCAGTGGCTCAGTACCAGCTGTTTCAATCTATGTTCTTAGTTCTTAGTTCTTAGTTTCCTTTTGTGATGTACTAACACAGAAAGGACCAAAGGAGCCACAAGTGAGACTTAATATCTCAGATAGCCATATAACCATATTCTCTAATTTAGACTTTGAATGTGAGATCACCAATCCTCCAGAAAACAAGTGCCATTGCACAGGCAGAAATATTTACTCTGGAAAGTTGTTTATCTTACACAGTTCCTGCTGGGTGTCTTGAATGAAGTGGGGCAGAATCTTATTAAGAATCTTGGCAGCCAAGTCATGCTAAAAATTCATTTCCGTTTCCCCCCACAACTTGTTTGAATTTTTCCTTAGAGCATTCATACAAACAGATTCATATGTTTTGAGCAGTGGAGATGAGGGAGATGATGCTAAATCATCTCTTTATGAGCAGTACAATACTGTGCTCCTACAGAGCCACAGAAGCCATTAAACCAGCATTCAATTATACCCAGAAAAGATGTAAACACAGATCTATCTACAAATGCCCTTTATGTGGAGTATAAAAAAATTTTGATACATCTTTTTAATAATAAGGAAAAAATATATTTAATCTATAAATCAGATAATTAAATGTTCTAAATTGATTATTCCTGCTTCAAAAACAATAAGTTACCACCAGGGTCAAAAAGTTTCTGATAGTTCATAAGCCCAGGCAACTTAACAGGTGACTGAAATGTTCTAAAAGGACAGCCCTATTTTCATGCAGGAAAGATACCTTGAAACATAGCATTAAAAGTGGGACAAGGTTATAAGAGACTCCATTGGACTCCATTGATGCTGGAAACAATATAATAAATGTATTGAGATTTCTTGGTGTTAACAGTGATTTCTAAATTTGATGTCTTGATGCATGCCAAGTCAGAGATTATTAAAGAGTCTGAATCCCAAACCTGGAGAATTAAAGAAAAAAGTAATATTTTTTCTTTTTTTTTTTCCTTTTTTTTCTCCTTTATTTTTTTCTTTCCCCAGAGCCCACAATCATGTCAGCAGCTTCAAGTCTTCCAAATTTCAAGTTCTTCATAACACAAATCATGTCCAAAATATTATTATAGACTTATTTAAATCAACATGTTCTTCCAAACTCCTATCACTTTAATTAAAGGCTTTCTAGTATTGCTGGTCTTTCAAACATGCATCAGCCTGAACCAAGACTGATGGCTTTGAAGGTGCAAGGCTGCACCTTCAAAATTCAAGTTGTCTCAGAACCCACATAACACCTTTACCCATATGGACACTGCAGTCTCCCTGAATCTCTAATGCTGTTTGAGAATCAGGTAAGCCTGGTATTTGCTATCTCAAATCCAGTCTTCTATATAACTTTTCCTGAAAAAGAAAGAATAAATTATCTACAGCGTTTTCATGGTCTTTTACCAACAGAGGCACTCCTGATAGCATTTCATGAATCTATTTTTAACTTTCCTTTTTGCTATAGATCTAACAGAGATTTAGAAGCATGGTAATTGTAATTCTTAAGTAAATTCTAACCACAGACTCCATTTGTTGATTTTGCATTACTTCATGGATTCTATCTAAGTTTGTCAGTTATTGTTTGAAGATTAAAATGGGAAAATATTAGGAATAAATCACAGAATGAGAATTTCATTTGGGACAACACATCCCTTCAACAAAGAAGTTTAACATCTTGCACAAACAGGGTTTTCAAGGTTGTATAGGCAGGTCTCTGTGTTAAGGAAACTTCCCCATCCAACCATCCTGGACTAGCTCTGGCAGTCACACCTGCACAATCAAAGCTTGGGCTAAGGCTCCTTCACAGCTACACACCCCACACTCACAGTCAAAACAAGTTCCTCACTAGCTTGACCCCATCTCAACTGAACATCAAGCCATCAACTGAACTTGTCTTAAAACTCTTGCTTACACCCTAACCTGATATAGTCTCTTTCTTTGGGGGGCAGGGGGGGGATGGTAAGAGGGCAACAGTAAACATGAAGCTTTTTCTTAAGGGTCTTTATCTGATTTTACTATCAGATAGGTTAGGATTATAGATAGGTTATCAGAATATATATGGGTTGTACTACTAGATACACTGTAGTTCTTAGGGAGACAACTGACATTGATTTACTGAGATAACATAATTTTACTTTTTCTTATTGTTTTTGTTTTGTCAATTTATACTAGTTGTTAAAACCATCCAAAGCACTACACTTCTCTTACAGTGCCTTATTGGAAACCTTAAGAGCTATTTTATCTCCAGTTCATAAGTAATAATATTTTTTTCCATTAATATGAACTCTCCAGTTTGGAACAGGTATTATTTCTTAAGCATTTGCTCAGAGCTTTGGCAATGAGTAAGTATGAAACTCAGGCCCAAATAAATAAATTGATATATGGTTTCAGATAATTTCTGAAACTCAGTGGAAAACGGATAGTGTGACATTATCTAATCATGCTGGCAATGCATTCCAGCTGGGAAGAAGTGTTTTCAAAATCTTAATTTCATTTAGATTGCATGTTTAGGGCTTGGGGTTTTTTGGAACCTTTTGGTTCTTTAAAGATTTTTATACTTTGTCAGACCGCGTATTTGTTTATGTCTACATGTGAATACAGTGAGATAGAAATAGCTTCTCAAAAAGAAGAAATTATGAGAACCTTGGACTACATACAAGGGCTGCTCATGCAGTGAAAAATCTTACTAATGGTAATTCAGTTTTTAATAGCATTTCTATTAAAAAGATTACTCAGATGATTTGAGGTAAAATATGTGTCTCATTTGTTGGTCTGCAGAATAGTGTGCAACCTGCTTTGTTGTAACTGTTAAGGATATGAATGTACAACAGAGAACAATGCTTCTGGTTTGCCTTGTCTTTTAACTGAAATCTTCTGAAGAGAGGGGGATATTGTTCCTTTGCTAAAGGTTAAATTTTTTATTTTGCCTTTTAGTTGCACAAATTGTATATATGCATTATAGATTTATAGTTTCAAAATACCAAGAATATTTTGATAGTTCTTAAAGATATGGCCAAATCTTTAATCCCTCTGAATTTTTTACTTTTGTTAAATTTTTCCAATAATTCTTTTTATTTGTTTGCTTGGGTTGGGTTGGGGGAGGGTGAGGAGGGTGTACTATAATTGATAAGTTTAACGTTGATGCAGAATTTGTCTCATCATTTGGTAATATTCTGTCCATACACTTGAATGTTATTACCCTGCTCTTTGCTAAGGCAATGTTTTTTTTCTGTTGAAGAAAGTATTATACTATAGTCACTTGAAAAATTTAAAGAACACTGTCAAAGAATAGCTTTTGTTTTCTTTAGCATTATACAGATTACATCTTACTAAAACAACAATGGAATATAAATAAGAATAAAGATTCTATATTTATATATTTAACAAGGTTTTAAAATTCATCTATGCACATGAATTGTATCTCAGACTGCATGTCAAAATATGTCCAACCTGTAATTGAAGACACCAGCCCACAAATAATTTTTTCCACATTCATACACATAGGACCAAAAGATGAGCATTCATCAATCAAGAGTCTTTTCCCTATCTGTCAATTATGAGATCAGGCAGATCTAGAATGGGTCAGGCAGATTATTGGAATGCTGTTAAGAAAAATATAATTTCCTTGACAAAAAAATAGCAGCAAAAATCTCTCTTTTATATTACTATGTTACAAAATGGCTATCCCTGGCCAGAAATGGGGTAAGAGGGAAAGTAGGAACAGACAATAACCTGACAAACTTGAAGTCAACTCCATTGTAGCACAGTGTTTGTGCTACAGTGATGGTTGGACTTGATGCTCTTAGAAGTCTTTTCCAACATTAATGATTTTATATATATATTTATATATATATTTATATATATATTTATATATTTATATATATATATGCCATTCTCTCAAAATATTACTTCTCTCTAGATACATTTCTGTGATGTTCAGTCAATTACAGGCTTGCAATAAAACCTCCAAAACACTTCCTTTTCCTTTGATGTGGACTGTATACAATAGAATATGCACTTTTCTTACACTCATTGACTAAAAAAGGAGAGATGTTCAAATGAGAAGAGACTAAGACCTTGGAGAAACAGAAGATAAGTCTCAAAATAGTTGTCCCTCCTGTACATTAGTGAACTCTACTGTAATCTGTATGTAGAAAAAAGGTAACAGTCCTGAAGATGCACCTGTACTTGCAGAAAAGATCCCATCACATGTGTGCACATGCATGTATCTATAAAGGATGGCACATGAATTATAAACAAAGGACACTAATGAAACTGAAAATTATGAACAGAATATCTATCTCCAAAGTAGCATTAACTAGAATGAATGAAAACCAGAATTTCTCAGTGACAACAGAGAACAGAATAACCATAGCATCTAATTTATCTCCCATTGGAAAATGGCTTCCCCAGTCATGTGGTTGAATGTCAATTCCACAATTTTCTTCTGTCTTTTGTATCAAATACTTAGCAAGATATCATTTTGGAGAATCTGCAAAAACAGCCCAATATACTATTCTCCTAGGTACAGAATTTATTGCAAGAAGATGAACTCCATGTACATTTAAAGATGTGCAACATTTCACCTGTGTGTGGTTTTGTAAAAATAAATCACATAAACCTCAAATGATGGATTCATCAGTCCCACAGTATTTTGCTTGATGTTCTATATAAGATGGGAAATAAGGACTGATGAATAATCAATCTAGCAGATGAATTCAGAGACTAATTTCCACGGTGAAATCTTCACAAGACAAGTGGTTTGGGTTATGTTTATCTGTACATAGAAGGCAAAACATGATAAGTCTTGGTCCCATGCAGTTTTGTCCATTTATTGGTAGCAAAAGAAATACAAAGGAAGGAATGCTTAATTGAGATTATACTCCTTATCCAGTCAATGGAGTCACATAAATTTGGTCCCAAAGGAGCATAAAGAGACAAACTATATTATTAAGCATAGCTTATTTGATCATCAGGGTTCCTCATATCCTCATTCTATTATTTGATACTTTGAATAAAATCATATAATTGTGTATGTGGATATAGACCAAATTGTAATGTTCTTCTGTTGGTGTCACACCTAAATATTAGGAAATTACCTGGTACACAAAATAGCATAACTTGTATACTTTTGACAAATTGTTAATGACTAATACAAAACAGAAAATAAAATATGTGCTATTAATTAAATCTTCAAAGTCTCTTAGTTGAAATAATTTCAAGGATTTGTGTTATTACATAAACATTTTTGTGTCTGGTGCTGTATTTTGATCAATAGTTGACTTGAAAGATTTTAATGAAAGATATTGGATTAACCAAAGAAATTAAAACTAAGGAAGTTAGAGAACCTTCTCTGAAATAGAAGTAATTTTATTTATTATATTAAGAACCACACAAGTATAGTTTTGCACTTCCAAATTTACTTTGCTGTATACACAATTATAAATATCTGTAATGGACTTTTTCTGCAAGTAAAATAACCCATTGGAACTGAAAATTTTATCTGAGAAACTTAAAGCAGAGTGCTCAGTTTTATTATTCTTTAACAGAAAACATAGCATCAGATTTTTCAGATTCAAAGAATAGCTTTCCCACATATAAAACTGAAATATGAAATTAAAATATGAGTCTGAGACACAAAACATTTAAATTTGGAACCGTATCAGCTTGATCTCTCTGAAATGCCATGTCACAAGTCAGACAAAGTCAACTTTACATATGCAAATTTAGGACAGGTGAGTAGACTTTCTATTCATACAAATCAAAAGGGATTGGACAAACTATATTGCATGGGGTTTAAAAATCAGGCATTTCAATCTCAAATATAATTAAAATAAGTTACTTTTATGGTGACATGGTGGAGAGGATGATTTGTTTATTTATAATGTTAAAATTTCTTATAATGTCATCAATTTTTTTTTTATATTTCCTTTCAGCTTTCACTTATTATTACTATAACTCCAGGTCTCTCTAGCTACAAGTCATTACCAAGGCATTTTACATGGAAGCATTAACTCATAGCATTTGCCTGCATAAAATGCACATGCCCTCTATCCTGCTGAAGTAAGAGATGACAGCTACTAACAAGTTATTGTCATTTACAAACTTGTGACAGGAATGACATTTTTGTCTTTGAAAGGCATAAATGTTCATTCCTTTTACAAGTATCTGTTTCTTAAAAGAAAGGCAACAGCAGATAGAAGGAAACAAACGTATTAAATGCTTTCTTTCTTTTTAAGCCTCTTGATGCTAAAACAAAGCAAACCCACCCCCACCCCCAAACAAAACAAAACAAAAAAAAATCCCCAAACTAAACAAGAAAACACACACCAATACCACCCCCTACAAACCTAAATTAAAATCACTGAGCTGAATTTATAAGTGTGGACATCCACAGATATTTCTGATAGGAAAGTAGTGCTCCTGAAATTTATAAATCCAAAGGATTCTGTTCAAAGTTGAAAGAAATCAGCAAACCAGAGTGTGAAAATATTTTAGATTAAAATTTCTTTCTGCTATGGAATAGACACAAGGAAGAATAAACCCTATGCTAGTGACTTCAGAAAAGTGAAAAAGTTATGTCAGGAAGTGATCCCTATACCAGCAGTGGTAGGAAAAAGCATTCTGAGAAAGAAACCTGTAAAATTCCCCATATGCATTTGCAAATCACCTTCAGGGAAAATATATCAGAAGTAGAGATCTTTGTTACTGGAAAGCTGAAGAAAAGAAAAAAATAGAAATACAGAAGGGTGTTCATCATCAAAAGAATCTTCCTAAATGTGACTGTGGCTAATAGGTCTGTCTTTCAACAAAAGAAATCCCACCAAAAAACAACAAGAACAAGAAGAGAACAATGAAAACAACAACAACAACAACAAAAAACAAAATAAAAGAAAAAAATTGAACACAAAACATTTAAAAGACATTGTGGCTATAAATCATAAATATAGAAAATTGACTTGCAAGCATTTAATTATCGCAGTAATCAATGTAAGCAATATGATGCATTATAATTCTAGACTGGAAATTAATATTGTCAGACTTAAGCCATGCAAGCAGGTATCTGCCTGAAGTGTTCTAGGCTTTTTCTATATAGAGGCAAGTAACTCCAAAGGGCTATTCATCCAGTCTTAAAATAAGAAGGAACAACTAGCTGCAGTTTGACAGTAAATCCAAGCATTTTAAGGCATATCCTGTTATATAAGAAATACTGCTAGAGCACCTATTTACAAAACCTTCCCAATACTCAAAAAATATTTGCAGTTTAGTTCCGCACTGACTGCCTTACAATGCTCAAAAATGCTCTATCCTGTGTGATTTTTAATTAGTCAGAAATGTGACTGCACTCTGAGATCTGAGCAGAATGTATTCTGTAATGCTGAGTGATTCAGTAGTGCAGATATTAGTGGTGAAATAATGGCCTACTAAAGATGAATACAGATCCTTCCTTTCTGCATGAAAGCTAAAAGGCACCTGAAATGTTAAAGTTAGCAGAGAGAAAACTTTCCTGTAATACCAAAATCAAAGGCCATTCAAATCTGTGGAAAGAATCTGATTAACTTCATTGAGATCTGATCTAATATTACACACTTCAGACATATTAAAGTGATTAAAATATTATTTTAAACATGCACACAATTATTATCAGCAAATGTTTTACATTTTAGTGTTCTTACTCAACTACTTTCAGTTCTCGGTCTCTTTTTCACAGCTACTACTTTCATCTTGGTGACATGAAGTAATATCAACCAATAAAAAGGTTTCACTGTGCCTAATATTTTGGTCTGACCCTGAGAAATACAGCTCATGTCTCTGGCAAATACATGATTGCTCCCTTCACTTTCTCCTTCACTTCTCTTGAAGGTTTAGTTTTCTATTTTGTGCAGAATTTACTGTTCGAAAAAAAATTACTGCTGATTTAATTGGTGTTTTTCCAGTATGTACTGGGCTCTTTATGCTCTGTCTCTGTCAGTTGAGAGAAAATATGCTGTAACAGGTATTTCCTGTTTGCATATTGCTTCTGGCCTGTGGTCAACTTTTCACACTTCTTTAAGGATAGGCCTCTGGTATCTGTTCTATAGCTACATTATCCACATGCCATTTAGACATGTTCCAAAATCCTCATATTTTTGTCTTCCTGTTGAATCACCAGAGGTTCTTATTTTCTTTTTACACATATATACAAAGTTTTTGAAATATTCTGCTTTATTATACATCTTTTGCTACTTTGATTTTCAGGATTTGTGGGCTGGGTTTTCTATCATGTAACTGCAATGAAGTCTCAAAGAAGACTGCAGAAACTGAAAAGTTGTAATGTTTAAATTAAGAGATACTGTCGTGGTCATTTGCAGAGGTCCAATACAAAAATGAAAGACATGAAGACATATAAAAGAAATATTAGACCAAAATTCTTCTCTGCCTAGTGATGACACGTGAAGTCTTTTATTTCTTTGTTTACATTAGATGTATAAAAGAAGCTGTACTTTCAACAGCCCTGGATAATTGGTGGAAAGTAGCGAAGAACAATCAGGCTGAATTCCCTTATTTCTTCTGAAATCCATCACTTTTATTTCTTCCTCTCAGAGTAATGTATAGTTTTGTTAAATTTAAAAATTTATCCTTGTCAATCATAAAAAAGTCTCCAGTATTCCTTAGTTCGGCATAAAATAAATAATTTCTTGCCCCTCTACTCTGATCTTGTGAGACCCCAGCTGGAGTATTGCATCCAGTTTCGTGGTCCCCAGCACAGAAAGGACATCAGCCTGTTGGAGTGAGTCCAGAGGAGGCCACCAAGATGATTAGAGAGATAAGACACCTCCCCTGTGAGGAAAGGCTGAGAGAATTGGGATTGTTCTGTCTGGAAAAGAGAAAGCTACAGGGAGTCCTAGTTGTGGACTTTCAGTACATGAAGGAAGCCTACATAAAACACAGAGAGAGATTTTGACAAGAGTGTGGAGTGGCAGGACAAGGGTCAAACTGAAACAGTCGGTTTACTTTACATATTAGGAAGAAATTCTTTACTATGAGCATGGTGAGGCTGCTCAGAGAAGTTGTGGGTGATGCATAACTGGCAGTGTTCAAGGCCAGGCTGGATGGAACTCAGAGCAACCTATTCTAGGGAAAGGTGTCCCTGCCCATGGCAAGAGGGTTGGAGGGTTGAAACTGGATGGTCTTTAAGGTCCCTTCCAACACAGATCATTCAATGATTCTGTGATTATTTTCTTACAGAAAGAGATTATGAATGTTTAAACCATCAAAATAGTTCTACTATTTCAGATACGAATAACCTTTTGGGATATCTTTCCTCCACAAAAAAGCAAGCTAACAAAAAGAAACAAAATAGATGAACTGACATAGTGGGCAAGAAAAATCTCATTGTGAAACTTTTTCCCTTCCGATCCTCTAAATTTTACAAAATTAATAACAACTTTCATGACTTTTAAAGGATTGCTTTGGGCGGCCCTAGATAGAAACAATTCTAATATTACCTGCTGTAATACATAATACTAATTAAATATCATTTTCTTTGTATTTTTTATATAACATTTCATCTTCTTTAGGTTTTCTCATCTACCCTTCCCCTTTTAATTTGGTGAAGGATGCTATCTCACCTGCCTTTTGTATCTCCAGATAAAAATTGTTTTTCTGATTATACTGGATGGCTTATAGAGGAGTCAAATATAAATTATACCACATTATCAGCAGTGAAAATTTTTGCTCATTAAATGACAGATGCAAAATTGTGTAACAACAATTAATAAAATGAAATAAAAAACTGTAAACTAATAGGAAGGTTTAACTCATTTTTGGAAACATATTTTTTGTTTAAAGGGTAAGAATATAATAGAGAAGAAAATAAAGCATTCCAAGTCTTAAAAGGGTTTGAACATAAAATATCTGTTGTCATTGAATAACATTCCTCTTGAGGTAAAAGGGCCAAGAATCCACTTAAATACTCTTACTTCATGAAATGGCAAGAGGAAAGTAAAAGTAGATACCTCCCTTGTGTGAGCTTTCTGTTGGTTAATTACAGTGTAGCTAGAGTATGAAGACACCATCTGTTTCACTCAGACAATATTATGTACTCAAAGAAAGTATATGAATACTTGGAACAAAGTTGCAAACAATTGTCCTTCTCTTTCCTCCATCTCCTCAAATATTTTTCTTTATTGGTTAGTTAAATGATATGTCCATAGGGCAATAGTGTTATTCAGGCTGTGTAGCTATTTGCACATTACTTCTAAAATCTTTACTAAGGGGAAAAAGCACCAAAAAACTCTGTTATTCTACTGAGAATGTACACCCAAACTGTGCGACATCATCAGTTTGAGAAGGATCACTCTGATTTTGAGAATCTGGACTAAAGACAAAGAGAAATGCTGAGGCAGTAAAACTTCATGGATTCTTTAGTGTCATTAGAACTCAACAGACTGCAAAAGCATGGAGAAACAAATAAAAAGCCTATCAGATAAATTTCTAAACCCTCTTTTCACATAAATCTCTGCAACTGCATCAGTAGCTGTTTTATAACTTTACTCCCATGTACTATCCATTTTTCCTAGTAACTCCATTCTTATACTGCATCAATCTATTTTTCTACTCAGCTTTAATGACTGCCTAAATAAGTCCAGTGCACAAGGGTCTTCCTCTCTGGCTTCAACATTGAATATAAAAGCATGTCTGAGAATGGAAACATACATGTGAAAATCTCTCAAACAGGCTCTGGAAGGGGGTAAGGTTGCAAAATGGCAAAAATACCTTGGAGCCAAGGGATTAAAACCTCTATTCACAGCTTCAAAAATAAGCTGATGGAGCAGAAGCACTGTTTCACTATAAATAAAATATCTTTCACTTTGTACTCTCATTTACATAATTCGTTCTTCTTTAAATTACTGTATGCACATACATGTATTTGTCATACACATGGAAAGAATAAGAATAGGGGAAAACAAGGGCTAATAAAAGTACCAAGCACAGGAAGCACAATGAGGTAAACAGTGTTAACATTGAATCTCTGTGTCAACCCATGTTAGAAATGTTGCTACCACTACACAAATTATATTAGACTAGATCTTGCTAATCTTGAAAAAATATATATAAATTTCACTGACCAGAGGAAAAAGAAGGTCAAAATGGACCTGTCTCAATGATTTCTTCTGTTTCAGCAATAAAATGTCTAAAGGGATTTAATAACAGTTAGGCAACTGTTTAGATTTGTCATCCTGCTGCCTGCAATAAGATGATATAGCACTAGAAGGCAAAAGGGAGAAGGACATTGCTGTTCCTGTGGAGGTCTTTTCTGTTTCATCCCATACAATCACAAAAGAAATGAAAACTCCCTACAGATGTCTCTGAGAGTAGAAACTCTTACTGATTAGAAAAGGATGGAGATTTTAACATGCCTGCATCACCTCCTTTGTGAAAAACGCTAATCATAGTTTTAAGCATTCTTGCACTGCCCCAGCTGCCCTTGAAAACCAAAACTAGCAAAGAACATGATATTTTGTTTTATTTGTTTCTTTAAGATAAAAATACAGCTTTACAAAAAATCTTTAAGTCTGTGCCAATTCTGTCCCTTAAAACATCAGAAATGTCACTGATTTCAAGTGTTTCCAGTACGACAATTATCTGTGAGTGAATTATCTTATAAAATAAATTAAAAAATAAATTAATCAACTTACTTGAAAACTGTATGGCGAATCCAGATTTACTGATATAAAAATCTGTGTCAAACTGGATGGTTACTATGTTGAGTGTACTGTGAATGCCATCAGGAATAAGAGAGCCACTAATTTCTTTGAGCAACATCTCATTTTCAGGTGGACCATCCCAAACTCGAAGAATGTCATGGGACGCCTCAGTATCAAAAGCAAGAAATTGGAGGCTGAAAGGGCATAATGATTTTATTGTCAGCTTTAATATTACTCAACAACATAACTTTAACAACAAACTAAACAAGCAACAGAAAAAAGCAAATAGAATTTAACTTCAAAGGGAAATTTTTTATAATGTTTCACACATTTGTTTTTGAATGCATGAGAACCCAATACAAAAATAAATTTGAAAGAAAAAAAAACCTTAGAATATTTGAATTTGTCCACCATAAAGTAATATATTACTTTAGCCATTCAAATAATCTATAAGTATCTACACAATCTTTTCAGAAGAGAGTTTCAGTTTTTCTAATACAATATTATAAATCACAGTCCCATCAAAACAAATTAACTAAAAAAGACTGTGAAAATGCAGGTTGTGTTGTTTTGTTGTTTTGTGGTTTTTTAATGTAGTCTTTCACTAAAGAGTTCTGCTGCCTCCAGCATTTCAAAAAATTATAAGTAATTTTAAATCTCAGTCTTCTTTGGATAATGCTTATTAAAAAATCAACAGTTTCAACCGAAACCTAAAATGCCAAAACTTGTAACCTGCATCTTAAGTTTTAAGCCCAAAATCCCTTTTTTTCCCTCCACTCTAGAGAGTGATTTTGTTATAATAGCTCTAAGATTTGGTTATTATAGTAAAAAAAATTTGTTAAAATTTTAAGATTCATTTTCAGTACCTGACAATATTTCCTGGGTCTACTTCAATCACCCACATGCAACGCAGATTGTTGTCATAGGGAAAAGGATAGCCAGGAGACAAGATTCTTCCTGATGACTCTCCTTTAAACCGTCCTCCACATTCAGCTAATAAAAACCAACATTATAGAATGTTCTTACAGCTAATCATCTAAGCAATCAATTTATACATCTACTCTTTTGTTGAACAGGTTACGCAATTACACTGACCATATGCCATAATATTAAAAAAAAGCATATAAAGATTCACATATAAGCATTTCACCCCTTGCTTCACCTACTTACTCAATCCCAATTTCCTCTAAGTGAACATGAAAAAGAAAGCTACAATAATATTTAAGTCTTGTATTCTTATCTCTTTCCTATGGGAGTAATTGAGCCTGTAGGTAGCTGCAAAACTTACGAAGTTATAGTAATATTGTAAAGAAACAGAAATGACAAAAATACAAAATGACTTTATATCTCTTCATATCTTAATTGTTTTCTTTTTTAAAATCTATTTCACATAAATATAGGAGACTTTTCTAGCTTATTGAAATTTATATATAAGTAAAAAATACTAGTTTTACAATGTCTTTCTGATTAAACATTTTATGTTGATTATTTGCTGACATTAAGTAGATATGCATGTATGAGAACTTTCAATGTGCACAGATGTTTAAGAATTGCTACCTTTTTTTAACCTAAAAAGGCAATACCACTTAGATAGACTTAGATGAGATACATGCAGAGAGAACTATAAGTGCCTGTGTGAAGGGATCTCTACACATATCAGATCATACACATCAGATTTTATATAGATCTAACAATCCTTACAATATTTTTTCTTTCTTGCATTCAAAAAAATAAGTAAAGAAATTTAAAAAAATAGAAGAGTGTAATACCAATGCATGATGGTAGAGGATAGTCCCATGCCCTTCTTTCCCCAGTCATACACTTTAGAAGGCTGCTTCCATGGAGTGTGTAACCTGGATTGCATCCATAAATTATTGTACTTCCAGCAAAATGACCTTGGTCACTGATTTTATATCCAAACTGTGGCACACCAGGGTCCTCACAATGTGACAGCTCAAAACCTGTGTGAGGAATAAAATGCTGTATTTACAGAATCAAACAGATAAATACATTAATGAAATTCAGATTTTCTGGTTTTCAGTGGAAATCAATCATTTTCAAACTACATATAATAATATCTTTAGATTTTCTTCTCTGTTATTAAGCAGTCTAATTAGGATAACTGTCTATACAACTTTCCCAGAGCATGACCAAGCTGTGTCATAAATTCAATTTTCCTAAGAGTTCAATTAAAGACAGAAAAAATCCATTATCAATATCAATAAGTTTTTAAATTTTATGATAAATTATAAACTGGAAGGTAAAGGGACTGTTCCCTTACTCATGAATAGACATTTAAAGGCTCATAAACAAAACAAAACAACAGCAGATCTCTCATTATTTTGCATTGTAACAACAGCAGCACAATAGCACCTGTGGCACCAAAGAAAAACTGCTATTTTCATCAATCTGTACCCTAATTTTTTGTTCAGTAGTTCATAAATTTAAGAACTACATGCAGGAATGAATGATAATGATGATAGAGAGAACTCAAGCCAAACACCTTGGACATTTTTGAGAGTTAAGAGACACGAAGCGAGAAGAAAACAAAATAGCAATGCATTACATGGAAACAGGGAGGTACACTAACTTATGGGGAAACATAAACTGCAATTTGGGAGAAAAATTTTCTCTTGTAAATCAAGTTTTCTGTTATTAACTGAGAAGCAAATTGAAATCTCACTTTGTTTCAAAGGAAATAATTTTACCAATGTCATGTGGCTTAGAATGTGTATAGGCAAAAAAAAAAAGAGCCTTTGTATCAGATTGCTATTCCTATACATAGGTAATATGGGAGGAAATGAAGGGGTTTTCATATCTGCTTTGTTCAACAAATCATTCACACAGCATTTGTCCATCTGGTCAACAGTTGGTAGCCCTTCTCTCCTCAGATGCTGCATTACTGTTATTTATTGAAAAAAATGTTCTTTATTGTATTTTACAGGAAAAATACTTGTAAAGGCATTGTAAATGTTGGATAAGGCTGCTCAGGGAAAAAGACAAAAAAACAGTATATCAAACGCCATATCTTTCTGGTTCTTCCTTCAGCTCATTTCCTGTGTGACTGAACATGTCTCAGCCTCCACAACCTCTGAGCTGAACTCTTCTCACTCCTAAACTATTGTTTGTTAATACCTCATGTGCTGCAGAAGCTCTGAAAGACATTAAAGTCAGTCCCAGATGAAGAACCATTTTTGATAATGCTGGTCTGCACACTTATTGACCAGTTAGAATTACCTGTCTTCTAAGAAAACTTCTGACCACACTGTGAAAAGAAGTTCAAATGTGCCTTGATCCCTGGTATGTCCTCATTTCTGCATAGCCTCCTTACAGACATAGAACCAAAGCCAACCTTTACCCTGATCACCCTTTTGAGGGTGAACATGTAACTCCATTGCCTAACCATGGGAACTAGCAGCATCTTTGCTGCCCTAACTGCGTGTGACCAGAGCAGGCAGAGGGTGTGGTGCCTCAGCCAGGGCATGGTGGGGCAGTTTGTGTGGGACAGCACACAGGGAGAACACCTCTTTGAAGGGTGAAGCTTCCACGGGCCCAGTAGAGAGACTTGAACTCCTCATAACTCAGCAAAGGGGCCCTGGTTTTTGAGCATCTGCACAGCTCAAGGGTGCTCAGCCAACCTGACTGTCAAAGCAGAATGATGGGCACTCCTCTGAGCAAAGGCTGCAGCTCTGACTGGGGGATCTGCACCATCTCTCCTGGCATATGGATCCACCCAGACAGAGCTCAGACTGAGCTCTTCCTTATATCCAATCTAAATGTGCCCTCCTTCCATTTACGGCCAGTACCCCTCGTCCTGTTATCACATGTCTTTGTAAAGAGACCCTCTCCATCTTTCTTGTATGCTCTCTTTAGGCTCTGGAAGATACTAAAAGATCGCCCCAGACTCTTCCTTTTTCCAGGCTGAAGAGCCCCAAATCTCTCAGCTTTTCTTCATAGGAGCAGTGCTCCAGGCCTCTGATCATCTCTGTTACTTTCTTCTGGACTTCATTTTTTTGTTCAAATTCTACCAATATCAACAAAAGAAGATTCATCACTGTTCAGGCTAAGAATTCTTCAGGCTAGGAAAGTGTACTCTGATATGAATGTCTCAAAAGACAGGAAATGTTATTGATAAGGTTCAAGTGCTGGGCTTGGTTCTACCTATAAAAATATGAAAAATTAAATTCCTTGACACTTATATAGTAACACAGCACTGAACATCCTATCTTTAATCATGGGGTACAGTCCTATTCTATCACATGCTATTACAGAATATAATTATGCAACTTTCATCTGAAAAATAATTACATACTCTTTTATTATCTTGAAGTATTTTCCTTTCATACTGAACAAATTATGCTATTTTTTATTAGAATTAGTTTTAAAAACATTATGTTGAGCTTTTAAATTAACAGTTTTTGAACAGGTGAAAAAGGAACGATTTGAGCACAAGGACAAAGAAAATATGTTGATAGCTGCATTGCAGAATTACCTTATAACACTGTCCTGCTTGATAAAAATTAGCTCTACATAATAATTCAGTGATGGTAAAAAAATTATACATTAAAAAAGTCATATACACTACATGTCAATAGTCATGTGCTACAATTTTCAGAAACTGACACCTGGTAAAGTAGATGTATGTAGCTTCTTCCATATATCCTCTAAGCCAGAGATCAGAAATATTTTTTCCTCTCCTCATCTTCATAGTTTAGGTCCATATATAAGTTTTTGTTAGGAACTTTTCTTTATAATTTTGGTTCCAAATTAGATTATTCTAAACAATAATCGAAGCTCAGAAACAAAAGCAAAGTAAATATCAGAGATGAGTCTTAAAAGGAGATTTTCCTTACTTATGACTTATCTTCATGAAGCAATGCTTTTTGGTGACATTTTTTAAACTACTTACATACGTCAATATTTTTATGTGCTAAAATAATTAACTTAAAATTACCCTGGTTTTAATTATGCTCTCCAAAATTGAAAAATACCCCTCTAGAAAAACAACAGTGATTTATGTACCAGATTAAATGTCAAAGCCAGGTTTCAGTATGCTATGTGTTTTGGGTTTTCTGGGGTACAGCAATGAAAGTATATTCTTTTGATGAATAATTTGCTGTTAATTTCTTCCATAAGTGTCATTTAACTGCATTTTCATCTTATGAGTGAAGAATTTTCATTCCTTTAAAAGTATAAATCAATTCCTACTGTTTTCTCAAATACTTACTGGTATACACAAGCTGAAAACCTTCATCAGTGCCCTCCATGTCCGAGTTAAATTCCAACCATAAATGATTTGAAGTGCTACTTAGTGTCAGGCCTCTTAATGATGCCCCAGTATATGCTCCCAGCAGGTGAGCAGTGTTGTCTTTGCCATCATAGATCTGTAAAAAATGTGAGTTTTACAGTTACGAGGAAAGAAAAGAAGATATCTTTTACTTACAAAACAATTTTGTACATCTGCATTAAGAGGAAGAACAGCTCTGTCAAGGGANATAATTGCTCACCCAAATATTATTTCCTGTAGGATTTATTTAGGGACTTCTAGAATAATTAAAATTTTGATTGATGTGGTTTATGAAAAATTTCACTTGCAAATCAGTAAATTGACCTGTGAATAATTTTCAAATTGCAATAAGGGGAAATTCTAAAGCTGTATTAAAAGATACTGAATTGTCTGCAGTTCTAAATTCTATTTTAATTCTATTAATTACAATGTTTGCATTTTTAGACAGGAGTCTTCATCAGAATGAAATCATAGCAAATTCAACAGCAATAGAAGTAAGGCAACAAAGTAAATGTGAAGAATTATGATGCCTGTTCCCTATCCGTAAGAATGAGTTACACACCTAATTCCTATTTTCCAGAAATCCTCATGTTTCTAGCAATAACAAAGACTTTTTATTTAATGATATGCTGAAATAAAACAAATAAGTGACTTCTAGCTATCTGTAATGAGTAAATAATTGTACAGGAGTTTAAGATGCACATCAACATGACTTCACATAATTCCTTGGTTTTTAGTGACCCAAGCAAATAAATTCCAAGCAAACTTAAATTTAAAAGCCTATGTCCTCATATGGACTAAACGTAAGAAATCAGAGAAGAAGAAAAAAGTGCAATTAATGTATATCAACCAAAAAATAATTTCAATATATATAAAGCAGTATTAAAAATAGATGTCTTATCTTTTTTAGAAACTCATTTAAACTATAGTGAGATCAGTAATCAAGCCATAAAAAGAAAAAAAAACACCAAAACTAATCCGAAAACAAGAAAAATAAAACCAAAACCTAAACCAAACCAAACCAAAATCAAACAAAAAAAACCCACCCAATCCAGAAAATTAATTCTGAAATGCACTTAGTTTGTTTTAGCAACTGAAAGGAAAATACTCTTTTCACAATTACTGCTATCCAGCAGAGATATTTACATCATGACAGANTGTGCTAAAATAATTAACTTAAAATTACCCTGGTTTTAATTATGCTCTCCAAAATTGAAAAATACCCCTCTAGAAAAACAACAGTGATTTATGTACCAGATTAAATGTCAAAGCCAGGTTTCAGTATGCTATGTGTTTTGGGTTTTCTGGGGTACAGCAATGAAAGTATATTCTTTTGATGAATAATTTGCTGTTAATTTCTTCCATAAGTGTCATTTAACTGCATTTTCATCTTATGAGTGAAGAATTTTCATTCCTTTAAAAGTATAAATCAATTCCTACTGTTTTCTCAAATACTTACTGGTATACACAAGCTGAAAACCTTCATCAGTGCCCTCCATGTCCGAGTTAAATTCCAACCATAAATGATTTGAAGTGCTACTTAGTGTCAGGCCTCTTAATGATGCCCCAGTATATGCTCCCAGCAGGTGAGCAGTGTTGTCTTTGCCATCATAGATCTGTAAAAAATGTGAGTTTTACAGTTACGAGGAAAGAAAAGAAGATATCTTTTACTTACAAAACAATTTTGTACATCTGCATTAAGAGGAAGAACAGCTCTGTCAAGGGAGATCTATCACCAGTCAACCTGAAGTACTATTTAGATATACTATTTGCCTCTCTTGACTTAAGCTGACTTAGGTGTGGTGAATTTTCAAATGCAGTTTAAAATATGTCAATTCCTTTTATACAAAACAATAGAAGGGGGCAGAAGTGCCATATTAGCTCAGGTTGTTTAGATCTCTGTGTTTTCCCTTTCACTGTCAGTATTATAATGCTGATCACAACCTATCAGCAAACATTTATAATGTGTATCTGCCTCTAGTCTGAGGTGGTACAACAGAAAATCTCACATATCCCCAACTTAAATAAACCTGAGATGGCTTTTTATCCTGTGAAGACAGGTAAAAATATAACTGTGAAGTAAAAGGAGACTAGGAAATAAATTTAGCCACTGCTTACAAGAGTATTGTAATCTATATGTAAATCATTGTACTGCATTTTTATTATTTATTTTTCTTCAAGTGTTGTTCTTTTCCATCTATCAGAATACTAAATGTATAGAACAATCTTTTAATAATTCTCAGGAAATTTCCCTACAAATCTGGTTGCTTTAAAACACCACAGGTTGTTGTATTCCTGTAATTCCTAACAAAACTTCCTATAATTTAATTTAATAATTTAATAATTTAATT
>VXBC01005706.1:444212-554081 GCA_013399945.1 Ploceus nigricollis
GGAGAATATTGCGACATTTCTCACAATTTAGCTGATTAAATTCTTGCCATAAATAATTATCAATCAAAAACACACTATGTGCTCCTACAGATCAAAATTCAGACAGAGGGAAATTGTTTTCTTCAATACAATCCTTAAGAATCAAAAGATAAGAGCTACATCTAGGAGTCCTGTGTTTTGAAAAGATGATATCTCTTGGTTAGGAGACTGTGTGTTGCAACAGTTTGACTGGGCAAGTAAGCAGAAGCATTCCAAAAAGGATTTTATCTCTATATAACTTTGTACTAGATTGTAAATAAACAGTTACTTTCAGAAACTGCATCTAAATTCAGTGCTCAAAAAAGGGTTTCTTATAAAGCCATTTGTCTTCAGACATTCTATCTCTTCAACTGAAGGCTGGCAGAAACTAGAAAATAGTTTGTCAAAACAGCAGCAAAACAGATGATAGCACAAAAATTCTGAAAGGATTAGGTTGTTGCTAAAGCTTTCTTTCTGTGAATAGCATAAGTCACAAGGTTATCACAAGTTTTCCAGGCAGTTTTTATATTCTGACAGGTTAAATACAGGGAACCCTATGCTGATGAAAAAAGTAAAAAGAACATTGTCTTCTTCAATCAGTAAGAATAGTGGGGTTTCCTTTTATTTTACATTGTTCCAAAATACAAGACTTTCTTTCATATAGACAAAAATGATTAACATAAATTTCTTATTATGTATCTGCAATACAGGTTATCTACTTCCTATTTGATCTGAACACCAAAAGATTCATGTAGCTCTTTGTGTATTAAACTTATTTTCAATATACTTTGGCTGGTTTATGACTACATTATTTATCTATAATGAAAGACAGTATTTCCAGATCTGGGAAGATCCTGTATTTATGACCAAAAATAATTTTACAAAAAGATATTTCTACATCAATGGCCAAATGGCCAATGGCCAAATACAAAAGAAATCTTTCTTAGAAAGAACTACTTACATTATTAATGTTATTTTTCATAACTGATTGCTCCAGCTGACAAGAATGGGTAGGAGTCCCATATACATTAAATAATATGCTCCTGCATTGCAATCAATCAAAGGAGGACAAAGAAATAGCATGACAAATGAGCTTTTGAATTAATGTTAACAAGGCAAATTGTATTTAAAACCCCACATTCTATATTAGAAGAATTTAAACTACCAATGTGCATGATTTTCCTTTAAACTAATTTAATATTCTGATAGAAAACCCCAACACTAACAAAAATATCCCAAAAACATGAACAACCAAAAAAACACTCCACAAAATAACTCAGGAAGTGCTGGAACTGTTGGAACTTAGTAAAAATTTCCACATGGGAAACGGGAACAGTTAAAACTTGATGCAAAATCTAAAAATACATAAGAAATATTAAAAAATGTCTTATCATATCATAATGGTATTATACTAACATACAGTGAGACCTCAATGACTGTGTTTTGCTTTTTACAGGAATCCTATCCCTGAAGAAAATAATAGACATATAACATTTTCACACCCAACAGAAGAAATATTTAAGGGAATAAAATTACTTCTGATGAACAGAAGAAAGTTTAGAATTCATTTGTTCTGAGATGAATCAATGACATTTACAAGTGAATGTCACAATCCTTAAACTCAGAATTCATGCTGCCCAAACATTCTACATATTAAAAGAAATCTCAAAACTAGCAAAAGGACATTTTTTGAAGCAAAATATATTAAAAGCAATCTTTATCTTGAATGTTTTATATGCACAGAAGTGGATAGAGCTATGAAGATGGAGCAAGATTAATGGGATATAGAATAAGATGCACAGATGGTAACTAATGGTTCTCCTGCTAATAAGGGAACTTACTACAGATGTATCTGTGGTAGCACCTTCCCTTCCTTGGTTCCATATTTATGCATATCCAGTCAATGCTGAAATTATTTTTTCTTTCATACAATATAGCCTTTCAGACAACTCTGAAATGTCTGTTCTCGGTGTTCTTTGAAAAGCACCTTAACTAAAGCTTGGCAAAGAAGCTGCATCAGTGAACACCTTGGCAAAAAATCTCTGACGGAAAAAATTCATGTGCGATATCCTCTGAAAAGTACGCAACATGACAGAAATTAATGAGTTTGCCTGTAGATATTTTATGTATTTTTGTCTGCTTTTTATAATTTCAAGGGGCATAGTTCCTTAGAAATCTATAAGTCCAGAATTAGAGACTGTTTAGGACCTACTGAGAAGAATAATGAACAGAAAAAGTGAAAGTAGCACAGGAGAAAAAAGTTTTAAAGTCTATGTATTCCAGTGAAGGTTTAGCAGTTTAAAGAAACTGTATGGCCCTAAGAAAGCCAAAGGAAAAGACTTGACACAGTTGGGAAGCTATGAAGACACAGATTATTTTACACAGACATAGAAACAATTAGAGTCTATGAATTCAAACATGACAGTTATAATGAAAGGTAATACAATTTGCTTTGAACAGCCTTATAAGGAATGAAAAAACAAACTGGAAAAGGGCAGGTGAAAGAAAAAAAAAGACATAAGAAATCCTGGTATAATAGAAACAACTTTCCACATTTCACTGAAAAGAAAAGCAATTCTAAGAAAGAAATATGTGTGCTGAATATGAACACTGCATTTGGTTATCACTTGAGTATAGAATAAAAATAAATCATGAAACTAAGGAATGACAGTGCTCTAAAAGATCTATAATCATCTTCATTCCGTTATTGATGATAAGAAAAGTTTAATTTTATCTCTGTCATTATTTTTCCCTTTAAAGCAATAATAATTGCTCTTGTTTGTTCCTATCTGTAACACAGTTACAGGAAAATTCTTGTAAGCTATCTATGGCATTGAAAGTAACAAGAACTAGGCAAAGATGTCTGAGCTCCAAATGCATCAGAACATTTCAGAGGCACTACAACCCTATGAAAGCAGCTCCATTTTCACAAACTTAAGACAATTTCTCTGCTCTGTATTACAAGCTGGAGGCAAACCCCTAGCATATTGAGGAAAATGTTGATTCCTTAGGACCATCCAGAGCTTAGATTTTGCTTTTTATAAAGTCAAAAGTGAACGCGCATTCATACTTACTGTAGGTATTTTTTTAAAAGCATGCATTATTTAGAGTCAAAAAGAGACTTCTTTTTCACTGTCCATGGAAAAGTTCAAAGCAAGCAATTTAAAGATTATGGACTTTTTTTCTGTTATCATTAGATACACTCATTTATTAACAGCTTGTTCAGTTGGCTGTGTGGCAGTTACTTTGTAGTAACTCATAGAGTGTGTTTTAGTTTTGTTAGCCAACACACACCAAAGTTTCAGCTACCATTGAACTATGCTTGCCCCATGAGTGACTACAGACATCTACCCAAGAAGTGCTACATCATATGGTGAACAGAAAAATGGAAAATCTTTATGATTTTTTAGAAAAATATTATTATAAAAATTGTTTCTGCACAACATCAAGCCCTACTGAATTAACACCATCATTTGAGAAATTCAACCTTAAAAATTCAGTAAAAATATATTTGTTTGCTATTTGAACATTAGTTTTTGATTTAATAATTGCTAATTTCAAAATTTCATTTCTTAAGTCTTAAGTCAATTTTTTTTTAAAAATACTATTTTTATAGATTGAATAATAACATTAATTAATAAATTACAAGTATTTATCCATCTGAATAAGAAAAGGATAGACAGCCACTAATTTTCTGGCAAATTATTTGGTTTAGAATTGATTATGACTGACTATTCTGTTTCAAAACTCAACGCATTGGCCTTTGTTGTATCCAGACAGGGATATTTCCACCAAACTTCTTTTACTTTATCTGTCTTCATTGCATTTTATTCTTGTGTTGACAATCTGAACACAAATATTATGAGCAGTGGTTACTTCCCAACTGATGTTGCGTGTATGTGAAAGTGGACATTGTATCAAAAGCATTCTCTCATGAATCATTTTGACAAAAACCACCAAACATGAGCAACAGTACTAATACATAAATTTTGAGTCCAAATATAAGTGGTTGACAGGAATTTCTCCTCTTGTCTTGTTTGAATTTCATTATTATGACACACAAATTAAGCACAAGATTGACAAAGACTGGATACTTAAGGGCGGAAAATGGATAATTAAGCCATTCTAGTTGAGACTATCTTTTATTTCCAAAAGTAAGGAGAAAACATGTTGAGTAGAAAATAATTGATTCCTTCTATTACAGCTTTTCTCTTTTCCCCCAACAAACAAACATAAACATTATTTTTCTGTCATGAAAGCTATGTAGGATTTTTTTTTACATTTATGCTGCTGTGAAAAAAGATTCTTTTTGCTGATAATTTACTCATTCATTTTATATTAACTCTTCCTGAAATTTATTACTGAAATTTAACCTATCTTCTTGACTGTGCACACATTCATTATTATTCTTATTGTTAAAAATTCATCAACCTCAACACAAAAAGAACTTTTATTCATCCGTTGCTCTGACTCAGCTTCTAAACCATCTCTTCTATAGGTATATATATATAAATGTTGCTAATGCATAACCTAAATTCATAATTTTCCTTATACCGAGGTAAACATAGGAGTGGTTTGAACCTAAAAATGTTGATACAGTAACTAACAACAAAAAAGAGGAAACACATAATCAATCCATAGTTACTGTGCAATCGACATCTGAAAGACATTTATGTTTAACTAACATACAATTTAGTATGAAAAAATATTTCAAATGCACACTGATACAGATGTTTTAATACATAAACCTTTCCATATAGTACATACTCTTTAATAAATTTCAGCAATATATATCCTTAAATAAAAATAATGCAGACACTTTAGCAACTATCCTACTTTTTAGAGACATTATTGTTTTAGCAGTTCTCAACAGGACCGAAAATCAAATAATTTAGGAAGCGTTCAGCTCAATCAACATTCTTTAGCCATTTAAATTTCTAGTCAAATCTACATATATAGGCTACCTCTACAGTGAGTGGAGAGTGTTAGGTAGGAATCATCAGAAAGTATTCCTTCTGAATTATCTTACCTATAATTTAAAAACCAGAATAATGGTTCTAAGGATATTCTGAGGATATGATTCTTACATAGGATGTCCAGGTTGAGTGTACTCCTATAAATGGACCTAGTTTTATGAAACAAATCTGGTGTAAGTGATCTAACTACAATTTTATAATACAGGTATCACTTAGAAGGTTTCATTGACAAAAAAAAAAAATTACCTAACATCTGAACTGGTAAATGCTGATTTAAATTTATACCCAGTTTTCCTAACCTATTAATCCAAATAAGAAGAGTAAGCATTGTACCCTCAATTTGAATTGCTTTCAAGTATAGACTATGAAGTCCACTTATAATACCAAATATATTAAAAAAAGGTTAAAAAATTGACTAAGGAGATATGGAGAATATGAGAGTACATTAAAAAGAGGTGTATTACCATGCTTTTCCATGCTCCAAATCTGCAAGTCCATGGACAATGACTACACATACAAGCAAATGAAAGCAGCTGACCACGTACCCACACACCTTGGCAGAGGTGCACTCCATACTCGTCGTCCACCACCAAGACAAATAACCTCTGAAGCTCCTTCTAAACGATATCCAGATGAACAGGAGAATGTCAGAATATCTCCAACGCCAAAATTAAATCCTATTCTGCTACCAAATTGTGGGATCCCAGGATCTTCACAAGGTTCAAGATTATACTCTGCCAACAAAAGAAAGTCAGCTTTTATAAGAACACGTTCTCTACCAGTCGTATATGTAATCTTGCAGTCTAGTAATTTCTGTATATTTCCACCTGAATATCAATACAGGTATTAGATTTTAAAACAAAATTATTGTGTGAATGTTAAATTTATAATTAGATTATGTTGAAAGTAAGGCAAATTAATACATTCACAATGTTTTAAAGATGCATGACACCACATGATTTATCATTCTTGTAAGAGGCATAAATAACTCCATTAAATAAAACAAATTTTAAAAATGGCACAACAAAAACTAAATAGTTGACACTTCAGTTCATCTGGAATTTCAGTAACTGAAATTAGACTAATTCTGTTTCCTCCCCTCACTTGATAATGTGTCTTACAGTTTACTGCCATCTTATTTATCATGTAGCCCAAATGTTTCCTTTACAGAAGCACAGAGGTTCACTTGCTTTGAAATTATTGTGCTTAGGAAAAAATGTATATAATTTTTCAGTATATATATTCATCAAAATAATTTCAATTCTTTTTTTTTTATATAGCATACAGAAAAAAAACCCAAAACAGCTACTTTTTCAGGAGCCAGATATTACAGGTATTTCCTTACCAGAGAAAGAAATATTAAATCCTTCATATGATATTGAAAAATCAGAAATAAACCGCAACTGAGCTCTGAAATTTCCATAGAGACCAGCATTGATTGGTGAAGGAAGCTCTGAGCCAGTCAGACGTGCCAATGGCTGTGTGAAACTGCCATTCTCTGTTATTAGTAAGTAGTCGTGATGATCCTCCAAATGAAATGTGTAGAAGGTGAATTGCACACCTATTAGAAAAAGTAGAATTATACTTACATGTCACCCTATTAACATCCATGTAATTAAGCCAAGGTTAAAATTCATGCATTGCATTATGCATCATCATTTGAAAATGAAAAAAATCTTTTTTTTCTAAAAATTAGTATCTGTCTTGGCTTTGGAAGTAAAATATCTTTGCAGTAGGTTTTGTTTTGACACCATATTTAACTTTTGCCTTTAGCTGCAAGATATGGACATCTGATTTATAGAATTTAAAGACAGATGCTTCCATTTGTAAAATCCAATGACACACTATGTATATTCAAAACTACAAACAATTAATGGCAGAATGAAAAAGGTAAGCTTTATTTCTTACAATCACCAGTATCCTGGAGTAGCACCAGTGAAAGAAAATATTATAAAATATATGATATTAAATTCTAATGACACATAAGTAGCATCGCCAATTCCTCCCAAAAAAGGGGAGGTCTCTTAATAAGTTGTGGCATACGTCAACAGTGCAATTTTTTTTGCCAATCATCTTATATAAATTGCACATCTAGAAGGCAAGATATCTCCTGGAACACAGTAGCAATAAAAAGACTTAAAGATCAAGACAGACAATTAAATCACTTCTGCATTTTTAACTAAGGGTTAGAGCATGATCTTTTGGTAGAATGCAGAGAAAAGCCAAGAAAAATAAACAGAAGAATCCATTAGATAGCTTAAGTGATTACGGATACCTCTAATGTAATACTATTTTCAGTTTTATCATGTAAGTTATAAACCAATGATTCAGTCTTTTCAAATATATCTGATGATGTACTTAGGATGATCCATTCATGTGATTGCAGATTAACACAGCAGATGAATAGTAATGACCTTTGGGTACTCTCATGGCCAATAGATTTTTAATAGTAAACATAGTTTAATCAAAAAGCAAAAAAATAGTTCCCCTTCCTGCAGACCCAACACTGCACCACTCACCCTACCCCTGCCACCACCAGCCCCAAATTTCCCAAACAGGGTAATAAAATCCAAGCTAGATATACTCTGCTTGACTAACCTGTCTAAATAAAGAAATATAGTGCCCCTTCAGATGTTTTAGGTTCCCTTTTCTAGACCTCATGTGCAGCTTTAGAAGCTCTCAGTACAATTGTCTGTTATTGTTTTTTGCTTGTTTGGTTGGTTGGTTGGTTTTGTATAATATTCCTCAGGTTGTTTGAATAGCATTAAACATTTATGTTAATGCAATTCAATCACACCTAAGAAATATAGCTTGTATGGGTATCTGGAATGCAAGGACATTTGGTTTAGGAACCTGGTAAAGGACTTTTCAGTACAGGAAGCAAAGACAGGAAATGAGAAAAGTAATGAATGGTATACACACACACATAAGCTTTAATGAGCAGGATTAAGTGGTAGTACTAACAAAGACCAGAATTCTTATGTTCCTGTCTGATGGTAAATTAAATGTATTACTGTAATCTTAAAGCAGTTATATCTTAGTAATTAACAATAATGGGGGAAAGAATTTTATCTTGGGTCTCATGAAAATTAGAAATTTACCCTAGAGTACTTGAGGGAATTTGTGAGATTAAGTAAAACTGAAGATGAGATTTTTTTTAAATGGTAGTTGGAGACCATAAAACTTTTGGTGAGATGTTTTGGGCCAAAGGAAGATAAGGGAAGGGATCATGCTAAGTAAGAGTGAAAAAAGTGTCAGAAAAGAGAGAGAGTTAAGGCTCTCTAATCCCTGCATCTAACCAGCGCAACCCATCCTCTATTATTTTAAAACTCTACCCCTGACTAGTGTGCAAATGTCTCTTCTGTCCAGAGAGACATGGGTGTCCAGAGTCCACATGGGTGCAGCCTGGATGGAATTAGTATGGACTGTCTGGGGAGCAGGATGAGATCAGGGGACAACTGGAAAAAGGGCTATTGGTCACAGACCGGGCAGAACCTAGTAGGAGTAGAATCTGGAGTCCAGCTCCTGGGTCAGAATATGGAAGGTTGGGGGAGCACAGGCATGTGCATGTGTGAGTGTCACTTCTAACAGACTTCTTTTCCCCCCAGCCTGGATGGAGATATAGGATTTGGTCATCTGTGGTGTTCATGTCTGTTTCAGTGCTGCTAGTGTTTCTATGTGGGCCAATAAGACATTTGCCTCTATCCTTGTTAATCTGTGTGAACAGCTGTACATACTGGCATCTTTGGAATACATGCTTAGTCTTGCCATCAGCTGGACATACAGATGGGAACAATCAGAGAAAAACCTTGGATCTTGGAGACTTCTATCTTTTACTTCCCTTTAAAGAGACTGGAGAACCATTCAGCTTTTTCAAGTAGATCCCTCCTTCTCTTCTTAAAACTCCACGCACATCACATACTCCTTCTGAATCCAGAAAAATACTTTCTTACTTAGTAGCACTGATATAGAAATTAGTGGATGAGATTTTATTTTATGTTTATGGTAAAAATAAATAATCCAAAAGATTTATTCTGGATTTTAAAAGTTCTTAATTTAATAATTACATGAGCAAAGCCATTCATCTATTTTGATCATTCTATTTATTCTCCCAGCTTGTGTAAAAATAAATTGGCAAAAATGACACAAAATTCTGGAATTGAGATCAGGTTGCATATCTTTTGAACTAATGTATATAAATTTAGCTTTGGAATTAATACATTCTTAAATGTGTTTTTTAAAATTTAGTTAATATAGGATGTAGTGTTGATTTCACATGAAAAGAGCTCTTAAAAAACCCATGAGATATATATACAGAATAAGACTGAATTTCAGGTCATGTTTTTTACATTTACTGCACTCCAAATTAATTTTGGCCCTTTTTATGCATGCATGTATACTGAAACAACAAAATCAGAAAATTTTATAGTAGTAACCCAAAATAATGAAATTCCTGTGAATCACAGTTGAGCTTCACTGAGTATTGTTCAAACATCACACTCAAGGTTTAACTCAAGGGAATGTTTCAATCAATTTTCCAGATTGCCATGACATTTCTTAACAAAACCCCAAGGTATATTACAGCAGTAGCTGTACAATTTGGTTTTCTTCAGAAAATATTCTAATCACATTAATAAGTGCTGTGTGACAGATTGTGTCTTCTCCAGGGAAGAATTTTAAAAGATATGTTCAGGTAGATTCCTTCTCATTCTGCCTCACATGTGCCTTTCTTTATAAGGGGAATATTTAAAATCTGAAATGAAGATACGAAGACATCACACTGTAAAATGTCACTTTTTTGTGTTACAATCCAGACTGTTGGGGGATGGGTTAATTAACTGATCTCATAATAGATCTTTTAAAACATACCACTGATACTCCACAAATTTCATTTTACCATATATTTAAATAGCATTCTAGTCACAGACAAAGTGCAATAATTATTATCAATAGGTACTTCCTTTTCTCTTCATAATAGTAATTAATAGACATATTAACTATATTTAAGATAAATGTTCAATCCTCTAGTTAATAAATTTTAAAAAATTAAAGAAAACTATATCAGGTTGTAATACATACTCAAGAATCATAATGCTGGTCCACAAGAACACAAATTAAAAATTAATTCTAAAACTTTAGATACACTTGAAGAGTAAACTTAAAAACACATATATTTATATTGCAATATTGTTATTTAAAACAGTATATACAAACACAGAAACTGTTTTTCCTAGCAATTCAACATATACAGACATAAAATATACATCATAACAAAATCTATGCATTTAATTACCTGTTATTATTTAATAACATTATGAAGTTGTAACATAAAGATACGTGTATTAGAAAGTACCTCACAGCATTCTGGAGCGACAAGTTATATACTTTTTCTTGGCAGTCTGACATGAAACTACAAAATTTTGTAGAAAAAAGACCCAAACTAGTCTAAAGTAAAAACCATCTCACTAGTTAGTAGCCAGTAGAAGATACTCCTTGGGTTTCTGAAGTTGAAATTATACTAGCCACGAGATAGAGCAGAAAATGAGATATCCAGAACAAAGTTAATTTCTCCCTCTCATTAAAATAACCCATTTATATGTATGGGATTAATTTTTCTAAATGGTAACTACGTAAACCTTAGTCTCTCAGTCTCCCCACAGACACTTTGTCTGGGGACTATATTAACCCACTGGACATTACATGATGGATGGAGATGAACCTTCAGAGGATAGTTCATTCCATCTGCTTTAGATACCTTTTCAGGGTGCAATGACTCATATCCTGAAGATATATGCATTTTTCCATTAAATACAGAAGTGTCCTAATTGACTAGTTCACTCCGACATAGAACTTAACTGTTAGAAATTTAAATTAAGTAAGCCTGTGCCTTATTATCATAAAATGACAGCTATCTTCCTCATGCAGTACAACAGGAAGAGCTTAAAGAATTAATAGCCTTTTGCCAACAAGTACAAAGTATGAGGATTTCACACGCTATTTCCTACCCAGAGCAAATACCCACTCTACAGTTTTTTCCAGCAGCTCTTTGAGCAGCAAGTCAAATTGTGACATTGCATTCATGCTTAATGTTTTTTCTTAATAACATTTCCATACAACAATATAAAAAATTACAGAATCATAAGTCATTTAGTTTGGATAAGACCTCTAAGATCATTGAGTCCAACCACTAATCCAGCACTGCCAAGTCCACTACTAAACCACGTCCTTAAAGTGCCACATCAACATGTTTTTTAAATAGCTCCAGGGATGACACTTCCCTGGGCAGCCTGTTTCAATGACTGATAACTCCTTCCAGGAAGAAATTTTCTCCTAATGTCCAATCTTTGGACATGCTCCAGCACCTTGATGTCTTCCTTGTACTGAAGGGCCCAGAACTGGACACAGGACCACCAGTGCTGAGTACAGAGATACAATCACTGCCCACGTCCTGCTGGCCACACCATTTCTGATCCAGGCCAGGATGCCATTGGCCTTCTTGGCCGCCTGGGCTCACACTGGATCATGTTCAGCAGCTGTCAACCAGCACCCTCAGGTCTTTCTCCACTGAGCAGCTTTCCAGCTACTTTGCCCCAAGACCGTAACATTGCACGACATTGAATCAAACAAGAATGTGAGTCTATAAATACGTGTGTATATATGTATCAGTGTATATGTGCTTATAAATATCCATATTTGTACTATTATGTTTTCCCCTGGATATTTTATTTCTGCAAATTTATTTTTTCAGGAGTCTCATTATATATGATGGATTTTTTCAACAGGTTCATGTAAAATATTATAACATCAAGAGTTTCAGCTTTTATTTATCCCAGCTTTTAAATACTTCTCTAGCTGAAGTTTTAAGAAAAAGATAAATCAAAAAAAGGGTGCTTCATTTTCTAAAAAGGAAAAGAAAATTAAAAAAAACCCCAAAATTTCCCAAAACTTCCCAAGTACTTTTCTTCATAATCCTATTTTTAATTTAAGAGAAATGAAAGTGTTAATAAAATGTCTTTCAAGAATCCTGAAAAATGTAGCTTAATCTGACCTCATTTTTACTGTAGAATTCGCATCATTTTCTGTCATGTATTACTCCATGAAGCTAAGCTCTTATCCATCTCTGCTACTTTCCTTCAATTCTCAGATTATAAAGCTTGTGCTGTTATCCAATGACTTCTCAGACAGAGTGCAAGATAAATTACTACAGGTCTAACAGTTTCTTTACACTTTCTATTAGTCTTTCTTGCTTATCCAGAAGAACAAAAGATACACAGTCCCTTATATTCCCACAACTCTAAAAGCCATGTATCATACCTAGAGGTAACAAAGGCAAATGTAGCATGTGATGTAGCATCACTAGGTTCAGGAGGCTTTTTCACTGTGGATATTTAGAATCAAATTACACTGACACAAAGGCATCACTTGGTAAATAAGAGATACTATGGAAGAGCTGGAGCAATAATTTTGAGACACACTTTACCACTTTAATGCTTTAAGGAGTTTTAAATGGGACAACCAGTCAGAGTGATTTAACATCTAGATGAGAAACTATCACACTTCTTGTACAAAATAGAATAAGGGGATCACAGATCAGCACAATTCCCTGTATCTGAAGTCTTATTTTTATGTTATCAATAACTCTTTCTTAGAGGAATACATCATCAGCATACTTTGTCACATTTTTCATGCCCTAACAGAGAACATTGATGAAATTCAGAATTGAACTTGCCTTCTTTCTTCTCCCTTTCATTTCTTTTTCTGTATCCTTTCCAGTGTTACAATATAATTCTCCTTTTTGTGTTCTTACCAGCTTACTCTCTTTGTATTCAATTTCTCTTATGACATCTATCTCTGTCTCCTTCCCTTAACATTGTCTTATACCTCTCTAGCTCTTTCCACCCATAGTCCAAGAGTCACTCTCATATTTAATATAAAATACCATAAAAACCTAAAAGTATGATCCAGCTCATCTAGTATCAAAACCTTTCATTTGAAAGCAACTAGGACACATTATTTCTAGCAAACTTTGCTACCTGGAAATACCAGCCTCCATTTGTGTCCTAAGCATTATTTAACCTCTCAGAGAAGAGTTAAAATCAGCATTACATCTTTTTCCTGAAATCTAACTTCAAGAAATAACCATCTCTTCCTTAAAAGCCTTCTGTCCTTCAGCTTCTGTGATCAGCCATTATATAATTCTTTCTCACTGACTTTTCATTCTGTGGGAAGTATAAGGGCCTAGTCCACTTCTGAAATTCTAGGAATTACTACAAGAAAATTAAACAAATCCAAAAATCAGCAATGCAAATCCAAGTTCTTTGGCGCTAACCTAGGTCTTCTTCAGAGCAGAGAATACTGGAATTATATACTTAAAAAAAAAAAAAAAAAGTGGAAAAAGATAAAAAGATTTATTTACCTTTTCCATGGGTAACATCCACAGTCCATGTGCAATTCAGTGAATTTGGATATAGATCAGGATAACCTGGGGATAAAATTGTTCCACTAGGTCCTCTAACATCTCCACCACATAAAGCTAGAAACAAAGAAAATAATAACAGTGACAATAATAATAATAAAAATAATAGAAAACATACAGATAAGAGAAAATGTGAGAAAATAAACCCAAAAATTTCTGCCTTTAAAATTACTTCAAAGTAGTTACTCAGATGATTTAGCAATTTCAGTTATGACTACAGGCTATTTTTATACAGTAGGAAAAGAAATGCAATAAATTATTAATTAATTTGTGTTTAATATGCATAAAAAACCAAAATCAAGTTTCATTAGCTGTTTTTTCAGGTTTCTGAAGCCTCTGTGAAAATTGTTAAGTTCAGCAGAAAGATGAAGGCAGATGATAGAGAACCAAACAATATCACTTAAACAGAAGCCAAGGCTGGAGAGTCAAAATGGTGGATCTTGGCTATTGAAGAATTATTTACTTAAAATATTTGTGCGGGGAAGGATGACATGGTTTCGTTAATACAATTATAATTATTGGTTATGTGTTTATATCTACGATGTTAGTGCTGATGACAGATTCCAATATAAGAATAAGAATTTCTATAGTTTCATTAGAAACTTTATAAAAGTAATCAGTAATTGAGCAATACAAAAATTAAATTACAGCTTGAATTAATGCAAAATACAAAAGTTTAGTCATTACAACACTGGCAAAAATGTACAGCTCAATGATTTTCTGTTCCAGGGTTTTTGAAATACCACATTAATCAAATAATTTTTAGTAAGGAAGAGTCTTGCATTTTAGAATTATCATATATCAATAACAGTTATTAAAATTCAGTACCAAGTTATTACATCAGAGTTCTCTGAATATAGATTATCTCAGAAGGGCATACATTATAAAACAAATGAGTAGTTCTATTTTATTTTTCCTCAAGGTTAAAAGCATCTATTCCTTTTATTTTCCTTAGCCTAATTATATGCATTACCAAAATTATTTTGCAGAAATATTTTAGAATAAAAACAGTGAACTATTGTCACCAGTTACAGGTCAAATAATCTAGACCATTCCAGTAGTTGATTGCAGCTCTCCATAAGGGCAGTCCTTTCAAAGTAATTAACACAAATTCTTATCTTTAGGAGATGTTAAAGGTCTTCAAAGGCGATATTGGAGAGATATAAATGGAAGCTATTTGTCTGTAACTCCAGTTGATACAAATATCAAACCCTCTTCTTGTTCTATAAGCAGTCACTCAACTATTTCTTGCTCACGTCTGTGCTTCCCACCCTGCTGCCACAGCAATGAGGGTGACGGAAGGAGCCTGTCAAAGGTTGGAGGACCGATGCCTCTTTCTAAGAGACGCTGCCCCACCTGCCCCACCTGGCTTAACCTGCTCCTACCCCTTCTGTAACATCAGCAGCAACTCCTAGCACAGCACTCAACAGTGTGACTCGTAAAGGGGGGAGAAGTTTGGCCTTTCAGTATGTGCTCAAACATCTACATACTTCAGGAGTAAGCTGCTGTGTTTTTTCTGCTATATCTTGATATTTATGCTGCTTATGGCAATTTCTGCTACACTTTGATGGAGTAGGTGATTGAAGTTATACTCATTATGCCTTTGTTGCTAATGTTATATATTTGAGAATGAATATATGGACATGTCACAATTTTCTGCTTGTAGATGTAAATTCATAACTGATTTGAGGACACAGCAGACAGGGAATCAAGAGAATATCCAGAATGTACTTTCAATCTCACCGTGTACCTAAGCAGACATTTGTGTCAATGAAATACATGCATTTTCCAACATTTCAGTAGCACTGTGGAATGTTTTCATAAAGATCAATTATTTTTCATAATGAGTTTATGGCACTGCATATCATCACTGTGTTCAGGGCATTAAAAGAAGTATACATTTAATAAGCCTTTTTCCTATAAATCAGAAATGGAATTTCATCCTATATACTAGGATGAAGACTGCCCTATCTTGCCTAGCTAAAATTTGTTTGGTCATTCTAACTAACTATATTTCTGTTTTAAACATGCTTACTTGTCTGGATGGCCTCATGATTGCTTTCTATGTGCTATTTCTCCTGCCAACTTTCTAGCCTTTGTTGGCCTAATTATAAGATGGAAATTTGCAAATCCAGTACCACAGGCTGAAATAAGACATTCTAGGACCACATTTGCCCAATCTCTTCAGTGTTGCCACAGGCAAATAACCTCCTTCCATTTTAATTTTCCTCCTCACTTCTCTGATGAAGAGACAGTGAAGGCAAATATTGCCACCTTATCATCTGATCTTGCTATATTTAGACATTAGCAAATACAGCCAAGGCTGTGACAGCATATTATTGGAGCTCCTGGTGGTAACTATCTACTTCATCCATTAAATAAAAATACAGTCAGTTTTTATAATCATGGGCTATAGACCGAACAATATATTTTACAGGAGGTGTTTGGAAAACATTTCAGGAATGCAAATAGTGACAAAATATCTATGGCATGCCATCAGGCCTTCAATATAACTCTATGAAGGCTAGCAGATGGCAGGAAAAGGCATCAAGGGAGCAGCCTTTTAGAAAATAAAGCCAAGCTGACAAATCAGAAATCGTAGATGTGCAACTGGCCCTGATAAGATGGCTAACAGCCCAAGCATGTAATATCACTACTAGTATCTGACTGTTTTTCAGAGTGCAAAGGAAAACAGGAGCACATAAAAATAAGAACAGCAAAGGATAAACACACATATTTCCAAATTCTACTTTTCTTTCACTTTATCAGATTATACCAAGATGGAAGCTAGGAAAGAGTAAAAGTAGAATGAATACTTAAGGAAACAACTGAAGCACTACTTTTGATTTCTAATGTGGAAAATGGAGCATTATGTTAACACACTAATTAATTTTTTTTATGCAGTCAGAGAAGTTGAATCAAGACATGCCTGCATTACTGTTTCCCAAATAGTGAGAATCAAAATAAAATTAAAAAACCACAAAATAACAACAACAATGAGAATAAAAGAACAAAAAGTAAAAAGAAAAAAATATTAAAGTGATTGTATGAAATACAGATAAGTACCTAGAAGTTTACACTGTGATGATCAGAAATGATGTAACAATATAAGAAACAAGTTTTGGATAACTATGAATGAGGATTCCAATTTAATAGTGGAATTTGGTTCAGATGTTCCGCTGAAATAAATTCTTACAATATTGGGTTGATTACTTACACTCTCTTTTGTTGCAACTGCATTCATTTTGCTCAGTAACATGATCAATCACAAAAAAAAGTGACAACAAGCAAGCCTAGCTTAGAAAATAGTCCAATATATATTTTGAAAATAATTTTTGGCCCAAATAATTTCAGAATCTTTAGTCAGGCTACTTGTGTCTCAGTGGGAGACATGCAGGCCATGCTTCACCCCAAAAATACATTAATAATTGTAATAAAAACACTTGACTTTTGTCATTCATAGCAAAGTTCCATTTCAGACCATATTTCATGCTACTATAAAACTGTTATAGGAAATCAATCTTGCAATACTAGAAATAGCCTTCTAATTTTCAGCCTAAATTTATTCATAGTCTATTTTTTCCCATTTGATCTTCTGCTAAACTGTCATTATGTTGTATTCCCTCTTGGGGTCTCACTTGGGAAGGCTAGCAAACCACGTAAGAATTTATGATTTTGGATCAGTAATGAGACAGGATTTTTTTAAATCTACTTCAATAAGATATGTTTTCTGTCTCTACAACCCTGCATTAACAATTGCAAGCACTTAGCTGTCTTGTCACAGCAGTTATGCTACAGAAACATATTTCTAGGACACTTCACATTAGATAATGACATGTTTTTTCGTATTTGTTTGTTTGTGTTTTCCATTTTATTCTCACATGCCCTCTGTTCTGGTTTTAGCATGTTTATATTTTACTGTAGGAGTCAGTTTGTATTTTCTCTTCCTGCCCAGGGTCATCCTGTATAGCTAGCTTAACACTTATTCACAGAAAACTCTCTTAAATTTTGCTTTTTATAACCATAAGGAAAACTCAACAACCACTAATTATGTTTGCTGTCACCTGAGATCTACAAATACAATTTACTATCTATTTAAAACTAGTTTGTTTTAATGTGATACAAGTCAGTTTCAGAGTTAGGAAGAGTATAGTGATATGAAATGTCTGTAAATCTGGATATGAGAGGAAGGGGGTCCCTGTCAGAGAATGAAATATTACAGTTTATGACTTAAACATTTTCATGAAGGACTTTTAAAACAAAAGCTGCAGAGAAGATCACCACACCCCGAATGCGGCTCTGAGAGCCCCTACACCATTCACTGATGAAAACAAGTTGAAGTAACAACTCAGGGCTGGCTGGGGACATTCACAAAGCACAAGCCTGGTACCTTCAGGGTGGCAGCCACAACCCCAGGGCTATCAGCTGCCGGGCTCTCATGGACCCTCACATCAAAGGGTGGGGGAGACAGGCTTTGGGTGTGTGTTGGAAAGGCCTCTGGTCAGAGGCAGCGACTGCCCACCCTCCCCTGTGCAGAGGAGCCCAGCTGAGGGGCCCTTCACCCGGGGAAAATCTCATCCACAGCAGAGGGGGTGACAGGGCCCATCAAAGGGCCCCCAAACGGGTCCCCAAGACCCTGCAGCAGAGCACCAGAGATGATGCAACAGGCTCTTGGTGTTGCAAGGGACAGTGTCAAACTGACCCCCTGCAAGGGAGGCACAGGGCATTCCCACCTGCCCAAAGCAGGAATTCTGCACTCTTCAGCGTGGCGTGGCACGGTGTATGGTGGCAGCCACTGGGGACCCTCACCACCAAGAAGACNGTCCCCATATCCAAAAAGAACAGAAAATATGAAGAAAATGTATGAGATATTTAGTAAATCAAGAGAAAATAATACATACAGATAGATAGATAGATAGATACAGATATATATAAATACATTTTTTTATGTATTTCAACATAGAGTGTTCACTAGTAATTCACTTAAAAAAAAAAAACCCAAAGTGTTTTACTTTTTTAGCCTGATTGATGATGGTGATATCTGTGAAATTAGCATTTTTCACATTTTCAAATGGTATCACCTATTATTTTCTTCTGTAAAGATTTTCAAGAAACTAGCCATAGATCACCACCCACCACTCAGACACTAACCTGAAATGATGTATCTCAATTTTCTCACGAAACATAAAATTCTCTTAAGAAGAAGAAAAGCTTTCAGAAAAGAAACCTCAACTTTTTTTCAGAAGTTCAGTTTGTTGTAAGTATACATAATTGAAAACTATTTGGTTTTCATAAATAATGGGAAGAGAAAACACACAATTATAATTGATTAGTAATAATGATTTGCTTTAGATTTGAAGCATCATCAAAGAAGACTAATAACATATGCTAGTTTAGAAAGGACTGCAGAGAAAAAAAAGAAAAATCTATTTATATGGAAATATGTTTGTCTATATATAAGTCTAAATACAAATATATGTGTGCATAAACACACGGAGGCCTCATTACATTAATTTGTTTAATCGACTCTAACTTCTAACCAAAAATGTAATTCTGAGATGATTTTCATTTATTGTGCAAGTGGATAATAAAAGTGGTATATAAAATAGACTCTAAAATTATTGAAACAGTGAATTAGAGTTTGAATCTTATCTACTGTGCTTCACAGACCAAGTAACTTCAGCATTTGTCTTCCCTAATTATAGAAAATGTAATGTATCTTAAAATGGGATGTAGTTCAGTAGGGGTAAATAAATAAGGATATGGACATCAAATTAACATACTCAGCTTCAAGAAATAAACCTTGGACTTGAGTTATATTACACAAGAGATTAATTTAATATAAACTAGTGTAGCCTAGATTACTCACAATATAAACTTGCATTTTGACCTTCTCTTTTAAATCTAAATAGACCAGACACGCTCTCCATTTCCAATTCTGGCCTCTACTTCACTGTGTATTTGAAGCAGGTTTTTTAACAGCTGTATTTTAATGGAATTTTTATTTTTATTTTAGAGATGTCAACGGACATAACACTTCTGCATTATTTCCTGAATACATTCCTCATGTACCGCATAAATCATATTTGCTAATTAATTTGGACATCTAGGAGTTTCCAATATAAACATTAAAAGTTTTTTACCTTGCTTCAATTATTTTCATTCTATTTATTAATTTTCTTAATTAAATTAAGATCAGGGAGAATGACAATATTTATTTTTAATTCAAATAATGAATAAAAATTATCTATTAGCATTCAATTTAATGTTATGATGAAGGGAACAAAGAGCACTTTACACTCTTAAGTAAATATCTAACTTTTACACTCATCTTCCTGTAATTTTTGATGGGATTACTACAGTAATTTATATACTGGGTAGAATAGGGTTCCTCACATATATTCAAAGCTTAAAAGCAAAATTCTCGTTTAGTATTCATATAGAAAGGACATTTTAAAAGATAATTTGGTCTTTTTAGTTAAGCACTGGGTGGTGATTACAGTTAAGAAATTCAAGGCTTTCCAGATACATAGGTAAAAAGTGAATCATATGTAATTAGTAGATGGGAATGGTATAGATGCAATACAAGCAGTGTTTTCTCAGCAAAGCTCGTAGTCATCCATTTTAGCTCTTTTTTTGTGATGTTTATCTGTGCAATGTCAAGCACATAATGAAAAATTTAGTTTACACTCCTTCAAAAAATAGACTTTCAGTCAACACCATGTTCTGCTTTGAGGAGGAACGTGCTTTAAAAAGGCTACATTTTTTCCTTTTATATTCACTTCGCCAAACTACACCCACTCATGAGTTGCCATGACCTATCTGCACAATTACCATGGTCTGTCTCCATATCACTACATGATGTAATTATAAAAAAAGAGATGCAGTTATCAGAAAGAACAATCAAAAAAGGACTTGTCTCTTCAGAAACCATCAGAGTAACATTCTGAATGCACAATAATAGTGACTGATGTGTTTATTAGTGGTATGATTAATACAAACCCATACTCGTAATTTATGCAAAGAATGGCCCATTTAGCAAATGACCTTTTTTGCCTGGGGTGCGAGGACTCTGGATTGTTTTAGAAAACATTCCACCAGAGAAGAAATTCAGCAACGAAATTAAAATTACATCAACCATAAACTGATTATATTTAGTAGAATAAATGTACTCAATCCTACCTTTGCAACATATTTATTGAATGGAAAATCACCATTTTGCAATGTGCTCTGGAGAAAAAGATACCTCATTTACCTAATGAATTGCATACTAGCTCAGCATCTTTAGGAAGGAATTGATCACAATATGTATGTTTATTTCACAACAGAGCACAGTATTCATAAGCGAGTGTGCTTATTTGTTTGTTTTACATGGTTAGCATCTAGTGCCTATCACCATTAGAAAAGACATCCTAGTTTTGTGGTCTATTCAACAAAATATAGTCCAAAAATTGTGGGAACCCTGCAATTCTTCATTGCAAGAAACTGACTGAAATGTAGAATCTTTCAGAAAATGGGCTTGGAGAACTACAGAGGGCCGTTTTCAGCAGTGATTAATCACATCCCTTTCTACTACCACAGATTTTGAGTATTATCATATATTGACACCTTCAACTTCCTGAACATAAAATCCCAAAGCATTTCCTAACTAAACAATCTGAAAGCCAAAGAAGTCCCTACCATTTTCTAAAGAAAGTAATGCAGTGGGAATGAATAGTCTTCCATATGGCAAATCAAACATGATTCAATGAGCTTCTTCATCAGTCTTCATTCAGATTTTTCTTTCAAAGTTAGTGTCCTGAGACACTAAGAACTGTATTAGAAAAAATATAGTATCATGTACATTCTGAAGCTCATAAAAGCTCAGGAGACTTTCTCTGGTTAAATACTAACTTAGAATGAAATGGTTATATTATTCCTAAAAACATTTTTAACATGAAAAACATTCACCAAGCTGCAAGGAGGGAAACTGTTTTAAGAAGTAAATATCTCAAATAATGTAACTGAATGAACATTACAATCTACTTTCTTAATAGTACATATAATTTATATGACCCCAACTGGGAAAGCATTAAAATGAACAATTCAGATTACAAGAGATGACTGAAAATGTTAGATAATTTTTCAGATTTAATGATATGGTGGAGACCACTTTTGTCTGGTTTAATAATCACCAGATATAATGTGGTCCTAATAAATTTCCACAGTGATTGAAGGGTGTGAAATTCTGTTACCAAGCTATAAACAGAGTGATCATCATGAAACAGGAGAAAATGAAGTTTTTGAGTCAGGTGCAAATAAACTTAATTTCATGGTTTTTATGTCAGCAATCTGTGATGGATACCCAAACACAAATATTTTTAAGCTGTAATCAGTGCTTTACAACCAGACGTACACAAAGTTTGCAATCAGTTAACTCACAGTTACATAAATTCAGATAGACATACCTTCAGTAATCTGCAGGATTTAATAACTATATATCATTCTCTGTTTCATATGTCTCATCACAGACATACGGCATTTATTTTCTCTATTATTTTTCTTTCCTAAAAATATAGGTTTTAAAGGCTCTGGCATTTAACTCATTTTGACTAATAATAGTTTGGCAAAACTTGTATACCTTAAAGAACTCTGTATTAAATCTGTTCATCCTTACCATCACAAGTTGGGAGTGGGTGACTCCACCAGTGATTTTTTTCGCATAGTAAAGGTTCCTCATGACTGAGCCTATAACCTGGATCACAACTAAATGAGACAGTGGAACCTATAGAAAAGTCATGTCCGTAACGACGTCCATGCACTGGTATGCCCGGATCCAAGCAAGAGTAAGTATTAACAGTTACACCTAGATTTAAAAAAAAAAAAAAAAAGGGAAAAGAAAACAATTAAACAAAGGACCTATAGATTTTTTAAATTAATTTAAGTAATTGGTTGTGATGGTTGTGAGGTGAAGGCTTCATTGTCTCACATTTACAGTGAATGATCTTTCCACTATTCTACTCCGTGTTACCATTAAAAGATAATATGGATCACAGTTTGAATCCTGCCATTGTTGCACAGAAAAATAAGAAAAATATCCCATAATTTACAGGATATTAATGTGATCCTGTCTTAGTAACATTAAATGATTTTGTACCTGATGCTGATATTAAAAAGCTTTGATGATCACTTAAAATTCTGATTTTCAGCCTTTATTTTTCCTGATCAAAATTTGCTAGCATAGCTGAAATTGTTTACATTTCTTCTGATATTTTTATTTTAAATATTTACATAGATCAATTATTTACATAAATCATACTCATACCTAGTGTTATTTGATATATGAGACATTGAGAATATAAAGAATAGCAGAAAAGAATAAAGAGAAATTAACTTGATAAAGGGATTTCAATGTGTGCTAAAAAATTAAACCTTTTAGATTATCTCCCAGTGAGATGTTCATATATAAAGCTCATATAAAGAAGTTAATTATAAAATAATAATGAAAAAACCCAACCCTCTACAGATAATACTGAAGTTAGTAAATTACTAAAAGTATTCAGTGCAAGATTTTAATGGGTGTTATTCCTTTTATTCCTACACAGAAGTTATTAAAAAATCCTTCATTACAAGGAAATTAATTGTGGAAATATATAATTAGCATAAAAGCTATGAACATATAAAAGATCATAGCTTTCAATACAATACTTGAAGGGAGAAGAAATGATGAATAGGAGACCACTGATCATTATTATTTGTGTTCCCAAAAAGGAAAACAGAATTGAATTGTACTGGATAATGCAAGATGAGAAACCAGTAAGAATTAAGCAAAAATAAAATGAATACTAGACTTCTGTTTATAAACAGAAGGGGCTATTAAACAGAAAAGAAAATACTGGAAATTGTTTATTTTGTGCACAAGTGGTAAGAATATATATTTTCCATGCTCTCTGATAGTATAAATTTAGGTTTTTTTCTCCACTAGTGTAGAGAACTGTGGGGTGTGGATCAGTTTTACAAAAAATAGGATTTTATAATGAAATTCAAAAATTTATTTATAAAGAAATTTCAGGTTTCCTTTCCAACTTTATTTAATTGAAACTGTTTATTATTTGTAATAAGTGCAGATTTCCTCTTTTTGCTCTTCACATTCACATAGTATAATTTCTACCATTTAACATTATTCAGTCTTTCTACGAATTTAGTGTCTTGGTTGGCAATCTTAATCTAGTTTTCCTGATGTGTTAGGAGAGCCTTCCTTCAAACTTCAGAATGGATGAAAACCTAACAAAATCATCACTTTTCATAATGCAGAAGATTATACAAAATAAACATTTGTGGGTGAATGTTAGGACAGGTAATAATTTTGGTATAATAAGAGATTTTTTTTTTGTTAAACAGCCTGAATTTAACATTCACTGGAGTTCAAATCAATCCAAATTTTATCTGGCAATATCTCCCCTATGCATATTACTTTTAGTATCCTTATAGTGGCCAGAAATAGTGAAAATTGCAAAAAATAATGTTAAAAATTAAGAACATCTGGAAATTTTTGGTGGTAATTCCAACAAGTAGAAGTACAAGCAACGTGCCAGTGACTTTTACTAAGCAAATAAGATAATGATTACAATAAAAATATTATTTCTTATATGAGTAGGAATTATTACAAGTTAAATATAGAAAGACAAAATGTAAATTGAATTATAGTATTTCAACATAGGAATGTTAATAATTCATGAAGTATGAAATCTTACAGATACTTTCTGCAACATAGTTTATATGACTATAATAAGGATAAAAGAGTATTTCTACGTCATAAAAAAATCATATAGGCAGGTTTTTAGAATCCTAAAAATCCATAATCAACCAATTCCATTTCTTGATTTTCAGGTCATTATGTAAACTGCATTTTCCCCTACCTTCAGTTAGAGCTGCAGATACATCAACCAGAACACTAATTCAGTTTTATTCTTAGATTTTCATAATCTTCCTGATCTCATGCCATTTTACACTCACAAAAATGCATTGTATAAAATATAAGAATATTAAGACATAAAAGCAGCCTCCAGAAGAAAGACATTTTCTTCTCATTCTCATGTTTTGATTCTTAAAGCACAGAGCAGTACATCAATGACATTAAATATAAACAAAATTAGTAGTCACCTCTTTTGCAGTTTAACATTACTAAATCTTTCTCAAATTGGGAAATAACAGAAATTCAGCCAAGATGACATCTGTACACGACTAGGGTAAGCATTGAGGGGGAGGGGAGATCAAATAATACAACACAGAAGTACTTACTTTCATAGTGAATTTTGAATCCATTGTTAGAACGACTGTTATCCGTTGTAAAGAGAAGATACATGAAATTGCTACTGCTAAACAGAAACTGTGGGACCTGTGTACCATTGTAAGAACCCAGAAGTGGAGATAATAGGTTTGGTCCATCATGAACTTCCAAAACATCATAATTCAGTTCAGTCTGAAATCTGGAGTTGTGGAAACACACAGAGGCACAAATTTAAGAGACAGTTAAAACAAATTCAATAAAACCATATTTTTTAAACTATGCACTTTCCCTGAAAATATTTTTTCTCCACATATCTATTTTTCAATACCATTGCAATAATATTAATTTTCCTATATAATTTATACAATAATAAAATTTCAAGTTAGTTCCTTAGAAAGATGAGAAATAAATTTAAACTCCTTGAGCTGGTTTGTATGGCAGGAAACAATAGCTAGAAATAGTTTGTTAATAAATATTAGTACTACTTGCATATGCTATTTTACAATAATATTATTTTTCCTTTTTGAATAATTTATTAAATTATATGGAGGGCATGTTGACGCATTTGGCAAAAATATCAAGGTACTTTGTACCATCAATGGCTCATACTCTTGAGCTCCTACCTTACAATCATCTATAAGCAGGGATAGAATTACGTGACTCTTGACTCCAGTGGCTTTCTGCCAGCTGAGACTCAGTCCAAAGTAGTGACAGAAGTTATTTGAAGAAAAACCCACAACAAAAAATCCTTTTTAGAAAGCACTAGAAAACAAAATGTCTGTTTAAATACAGTATGTGTGCTCTCCCGGCAAGGAAAAGCTGAGTGTGATAGTGCTGCCGGGTATCTCCTTGCCTGTCTTGTTTTAGATGGTATCAGCAATTCCAAACACCTGTTTGGTATTTTGACAGTGGTTTATCGCTTTCTTGCTATGACAGACTTTAGATCAATCATAACGCTTTATGATGGACTCTGATGGATTACTGAAAAACCTTTCCAGAATTAAAAAGCAACAATTAACAGCAGGATCTTACAACGACCCTCAGATAGGCTTAATTCTTGCTTTGATTTACTTAGATGCCTAATTCAGCTTTGTGAAATCCATTCAAAGAACTGTGTGAGTAAAGCCAATGCACTGAGGAACTCGATATTTCAGTATTTATGTCCCATGAGTTTGAGCCTAAAGATCTAAAGGAGTCTGGCAAAAGACAAGAAGACAAATTAAACCTACAAAACATGCATTTTCTCTTATTGATGTTCTGCCCCCAATAAATAACATATAAAAGAGCACAGAACTAAAGTAATAGGGAGTTTTGAATGAAGTGGGATAATCCTAGAAGCAGGAAAACTGAAAATTTTGGGGTTTTTTAGCTCCCCCAGTAACTCACAATCACATCCTGCTGAAGAGCTACTAGGCAATAAATTGCTCTTTCCAATACTTTTTTTTTCCCCCCAGCTATCCATACAACACAGGAAAAATCTTGGAAACAGATCATTTAGTCTTGCTCAGTTTTCTTAGCACCTATATCAAAAACATACTTGAGACAGAAGGTGTAAAAAGCCATGGATCTTATAAGTGTAATGCAACTACCAGGCCACTCAAGTCAAGTTGAAATTAAATTGAATCTCCAAAGACATAAAGGAAATAATCTCAAAACTACTTAGACTATATGTACCACCACATATAGCAGAAAAATATGAAGATGAAAAAAATAATAATCACCTATGAAAGAAAATGTAAGAACTATTTTTAAGTGAGATGAACTGAAAAAAATTTGAAGAGGGCATTATGTTCAATGCTTTTGCTTGGTCATTTAGCTCAAAAACTGGTCCATTTAAATATAATTTATAAATCTCATACTTGTATCAGTTTTTCCTTCAGTATCTTTTCCCTTGATGCTTAACATACCTGCTATATTTACGTACTTTTTTCCCTCTGGTGTAACAAAACAGTAGGGGCTTTTAGGAAACTGAATAAGAAATACCCTGCACTCATGCAAGACCCTTCCAATCTTCTTTCCTACTTAATTGATCACTATTTTTAAATTAACCTGGATGGTTTAATTTCTGTGTGACATCTAATCTTATGGAGGACTCACAAGCAGACAGCAGTGAAACAAGTTTTAACACAGGAGATCTCACATACACTTTTTTTAGGAGGCCTTATTTGAATAGATAAAGGTGCCTGAATATTTATAACACACATCTTTGTTTCTAAGAGACACCCTTATCAACTCATTGCAGTGTCAGGATTTCCTGCTGCACAGTAAATGCTCAGTAGACAAACGTGACTAGTACTCCAATCAGTAGTTTGCTATCAGCATCTCTCACATTTAAATACTCATAATTAGGCTTCATGATAAACACTTCATTACAATCAAGAATGGCATTGCCATTTCTCACTTCTGTCATTTCAACTGAGCCCAAAAAGATGCTGATTTATAACAAAATATCAACAGATCATCTATCTTAGCTATGTTTGTAGAACAGGAATAAACATTTTAAAAAAATACACGCACAATCATATAACAATATATGAAAAAGTTATTTTTTGCATGTCGAAAGCACAAAAGTTAATAGTTATTTTTATTTTATTTGTCTGTAGATCTCCTTCTTTTCTCATGTCTCTGTCTCCTTGGCAGAGGAATTCTTTAGCATACAGTCATGGAATGCAGCACCTCGCTCCTAACCAATGTTATAAGAGAGAAGATATAGGAAGGTAGGAAGATTAAAAGGAAACTATCCTGCAAGTGGGAAACTTAGAAAATCCAAAAACTATTTAAAAGTTATAGACATGTACTATAAATATTTATCCTTGACCAAGAAATTCAAAATCTTTCAAACAATCACATGTATTGTGGAAGTTTTGGTATTTGCACCAATAAAGGCTAGGAAGATTATGTGTGTTTCTCAGGACGAAGTTAAAAGGCAAAGAAATGGGCAAAATATTAGTGGTTTTTTTAAATCATATAGGAAAGTCATTTGTCTATAGTTTTAAAACTGTGTATTTCAACAGAATTATCCTTTTCTCTTTAGAAAGTGCAGCTGAAAATTTGCAAGCAGAAGTAGCAGAACAAGGGCGGCCAAGACTAGAATGTACCTTTAAAACACTAATGCATAAATTAGGGAAATTTAAACTATGTGAAAAATAATAATGTCTAAGTAAATAACATTACAGCTGTTTACAAAATGTTTTCTTTCATTACACTAAAAGGTTTTATTCCATCATTTAATTTATAGAATTTTTTCTTTGCATCCAGACATGTAACTATATATATCTAAGTGCATCTGTGTGAACATACATAGATGTATTTTTAAGTGTAGTTCTGCAAAGAGATACAAAAGAGTTTATCTGCGAGTAAGGCCTCTCTGGATTGCTGCATCTGAGCAATACGCATACCAGACCAATTTCTGACAAGTGACAAGAGTGTCAAAAATGAGCAGCAATGGAAAAAAAAAAGTGTCATAAAGAGGATAGAAGCTTTCTCTGTGATCCGAAGAGACCACATCTCGTTTTTTTTGATCTTTCTTACAAGAATAATAGAGGTTGTGCAATTTTATGACAAGGTATTAATGTATTACAAACAAAAACTTTATGAAAGAGAGTGTCAGATTTAGTAAAACTCAGATGCAAAAAAAAAAAAGAAAACACAGCTGGCATTGTATTTTGCAAATATAAAGGCAAATGCTTTTTACTTTGAAATGACTGTCTACATCAAATATGTAGTTTAAATGAATTGCTGAATTAAAAATCAACTATTTGAAATTATAATTTTCAAAACCTTAACAGAATTTTCAGCTGGAGGGATTATTCAATTTTTTATTGTATTCTAATTGGCAAAAATTTGGTAAATCATTATTTTAAGTGATATACTAGTGATTTTGGAAGACTAGCTTTCATGTGATGGTAAGGATAGAAAATAACTGGAGTATATATATTGCCTGTCCCATGAACACTTTATTATAGAGTAAGTTATAGTACTAAAAGAAAGGTTTTAAAAATCTTATCACAATGACAAATTTTGCGAAGAGAATATGAATTTCATCCCTTGCTAAAAAAACTTTTTGAATTGTATTAAAATGAAGAAATATCCTCTTTTAAGTCAAGTGTGAGCAGGCCTAGTCAAAACATGCTGCATAAATATCAGCTGTAAAGTACTTGTATGATATTTGGACACTATAATTTTCATCATCAATGTCACTTTTTTACTGGATTGTCATCTAATTTTTTTTAATATTTACAATTAAAAATAATCTAAAACATAAGAAGAATAGCATTCTTTATTGCATTTTTTTCTTGTTTCCTGAAAAAGAGTTCAAATTAAATGCCAACATCTTGCTACCATGAGAAAAGTAAGGTGCTTCAGCACACTTCAGTCCTTTGAATAAGGAAGGGACCTTAGTGACAGACATCAGTCTAGGAAACTGGACTCCATCCTGGGGACTGGATGACTGGGGACACTGGAACTCCATCCTGAGAGCACACAGTCCTTTCACAACAATAGTTCAGCTGATATGATAATTAAATATTCAGACTGGGGAAAATGATGACTGCATTTAATTTAGTTTTCACAGCTGATTCAGATTTTCAGAGTTGAAGATTATGTGATTTTGAAAGAAAAAAAAGAACTTAGCAATTATAATTCATCATAGCAATATAGTTAAAAGCAAATTAAACATGCTAATATTTAAAAACAGACAACATTTTTTACTGAGCTAGACAGGCTTAAATATGGGTAAAAGGGTAGAAATTTCAAAAGCTTTTCAGCACATCAAAGTAGAAATTACACTGAAGATAATATTTGTGCTCTGTAGGAGTTTCCAAAAGTCCTACGTGATAATACAATTGCTTGTTTTTAGAGGTAATGAAAATTAATGTTATGATAAAGCTAATAACTCTTGTTTCCTGGTAAAAACTGGAAAACATGAAGTAAGAAAAAACATTAGCCAAGACCTTTCGAATGTAATTTTGATAGAGTGTCCAGGTTCAGCTTCTATCACCCACTCACAATTCAAGGAATCTTTATAATACCCTGGCCAGCCTGGAGAGAGGATTACTCCACTTGGAGATGAAAAATGCCCACCACATGGAGCTAAAAATGAAACAAAGAGAAAGGTAAATAGTACAGATTCATTAGGTGCAATTCATATTTACCAATTTCAATATATGACAATTAGAACAAACAAATATTGAAAATCCAGTTGCAGGAAGATGCAGCTGCTTAAGAGCTGACGGGCTCTGTGGTGTTCAGAAATAGTTGGAGCTAACTGAATTAAGACCTTAAAAAGATGAATAAACAGTTCAATAATTCTGAAAAAGGTTCATTCCCTACTGTGTTCTTATGTGTATAATAAATTTTCTGCATTAAATAACATAAACAAAACACAGTCTCTACAAAGTATCATTATTTTTGCTTTTAATTGTAGCCAGAGAGACTTGAAAAACTTGCTAAAGTTTCATCTGAGTTTAAAGCTAGAAACCAGTGAACTGCAGTTTTAAGTTTGACATCATGGAATCCACTGACATACCACATACATTTTGTTTGGCATGTTAGCAGTTCAAATTCCTCATTCATGAAGGAGACATACTTACCATTCTTACAAGATTAGTTGATATTTTTTAATTGGAAAATATATACAAATATTGCAATATATGCTTCTGCAAGCAGTACTCATGTAGAGGGGAAAGATCACCTGCTTCAGCCTGCTCAACAGTTTGCCTTATCCATCCCAGGATACCACTGACCACGTATAACTTGGTGTTCACCAGGACACCCAGGGCCTTTTCCATTTAGACAGAGAGCAGAAGCATGTTACTTTGCAAGAAGAGAAGGCTGCACCATAGAGTTTCATAACACCATGGCTCCAGTGGCCTTTATGCATGCAAGGCTACTCCAAAAAAAAAAAAAAATCTATGTCATAGTTAGTGTCACAGCTAACTATGCATATCTCAAAAAAGTTGGAAAGGTCATCTGTACCATGGACAAGCTAGTGTCTCTACTAAAAATAGGGTAAAATAGACAACATTTTCTGACAAAAACATGGCTATTTATTAAATTTCTGTTTGCGGTTATTTCACCTAGCACAGCCTGCAAAACATTTGGGTTGCTCATTTTGACAAAGTAGATCAGTACATATCATTGTCTATATTATTCTGAACTTCTCCATTACAAAAAAATAGATTAATTTTCCTCTCTTTGACACAACTTCAAGTTGAAGACCATGAATTATTGTACATTTGTCTGATCTTCATCTTTCTCAGGAGAATACCAAGGTCCTATATTAAAATGATGAATTGCTGTAAATAGGTTTGTTTTGGTTTTTTTTTTTTTTTTAGGACATAATGCTCCATCTTTCCCTCCTGTGTAGGGAAAAGGAAGGGTTTCTAGAAGTTATAGAGTTCAGAATTCAGTATGTTGCAAACTCTTCTAAATATGCAGATGTATACTTCTTTTTTTTAGTCACTAATAGATTTAAAGTGGGCGTTTCTCACCTTTTAGCTTAGAGTCTTTTTTTCATACTACCTTCAGTAAACAGTACCAGTCAAACAATAAGTTATTTAAACTCATATTTACCTCAACAACCAGAAGGTTAACTCTAGAGCATTCATAATCTCTATATTTTATTGTATAGAAGCACTTTTAAATTCATAACACATATGCAGCCTTTAAACTATAAAATATATTGACAAGAATAGGAACCAGATGGCCTTATTCTGAGCCAGTACACTTCATACTTACAACACAATATTACTAAACTTGTACAAAGTTCCATATTCTCACCAAATTTTCATGACACAGATTGCATTTAAAATACAAAAAGCTCCAAACCTCTATTACAAAAATATTCCTATGAATAGTGCATTAAAAATAATGTAAGATTGCCTAAATTTGGAATAGTTTCTTGATTATATTTAGGAGAGCTTTGCAGCCAGTTTTCCTTAAAGAAAATGTTTCTTATCTGTCCTCTGGTTATGGCCCTTGCAGATAAATTTTTAATTGATTTTTTTTGTTTGACTTTCACCATTACATGCTGATTTCCTAAACCCAGGAGTACTTCCCTTCAGAATAGCTAAACTACTGGGCTTATCTTAAAAAGCCTTGTTTTTTAGAAAATAAAACTCTCCAGTCACCGTGCCAAAGGATTGTTTCCCTAACCTTCTTTACACTGATTCTAATCTCCTCTTCATTCTTATAGTCCTGTTTGATGGTTGTCTGACATATTCATACCCAATGTTCATGTGCTCAAAATGAAACTCTAGAAATATAACACAGCTAGAGGTGGTCATCAAGCAGAACCTCTTTATCAAACACAGGCCTATGTCCAATAGTAAAACACAATCTTAGTCTGATCTAAGAATTCTTACAAAGTCATTCGTATTTATTTCTTTGTATAGCAAGGTGCACGGGTTGAAACAGGAAATTTTCGTATGTGAGCATGAAAAAAGCTTTTACGATAACAGGCTATTCACAAAACCACTAATCATCTTGTAGATTCATAGTTTTAGAAATGTTTTTTTGAAGAGCTTATCACTAATGCTACAGAATGGCAGGATATTAAGCCTTACAAGAGTTGTGCAGGAAGACCAAGGTTAGAGCTTCAGCATGTGTACAACAGCACAATATTAGAACAGATTATGGGAAAATCCTCCTCATAACCCTCACACAGGAAAGATGAAAGGCATGAGGACAGGAATCCCAAACTCAAAATCATCAGGGAGCAGCAAAAGCAGGACCCCTTCAGTAAAGAAAAGAAGCCAGGAGCCAGGGATACTCACTTGTGCACATGCACATACACACACACGCACAGAGTGAGTGCCTTCACAGACATATCCAATTCCACCTGAGAGAGCTGAACAGGACTGGACTGGTTACAGGAAAGGGGTTTGGTGACAACGAAGTGACTGTCTGAGCTGAAACAGAATCCTGGGCTGTGGGCAGGGCTGGAAGGAAGTCCCAGCAGAGGCTAGCCAAGATTGCCCTGAAAAACTAGCATGTTGACCCTGTTCATCCACACCAGGTTATTCAATAGCTCCCTCCTGTATACTGTAATTTCTGAAAATTCTGAACTGTAGGGAAAACTGCACAGCAGTCACATTGCTAGTCAGTATGTGGAGCTTATGCCTTTGACTTGTATATATGACAATGAAATGATGAAGTATATGTAGAGCTTATATCAACCAACTCTGTTTTAGAGATAAATGTGTACACAGTCAATAAACCTTCTGAACACCCTAACAGACCAAATCAAACTGTTAATTTAAAAATTCTTTCATTTGCCTTCTAATTTTATCATAAATTTTAAAAATATCTAATTCTACAGCTGATAAAAACCCTCTAATTCAACTATACCTGTGTCTCAAACTTTAGGATTCCAATATATTTTCCAGTCAGAGTCACAGACCACCTGTGGATCATATTATCATTGTGCGTGGACTGACACTTAAAAATATTCCCAGTAATTTAAGATTTTAATGTAACATTGAAAATACAACCTTATATTTTATTAGCAATGTTGTACAGATCCATGAGCCTTATAATAAAGAAAAGGTATTATGGCCTATGCTGTCCAGTGAAACTGACGCACCGTATATCTGTGAAGCAATAATCATTCATTACAGAAAGTAAACATGGATGCAAAGCATATTATAAGCAGTCACACTAATGTATTAAAATTGTTCAAATTTTGTCAGGAAGGCAGCTACATAGTGAAAATAAGAACTAAATTGCTGTTTAAAGTAAAAGCTAACAAACCAGAGATTATATTATTACTGATTAATTTTTTTTACCATTACAAACAGCTGAATTAATTTTCAAGTAATGAAGAACAGATTATATTTTAGTGTCAATTAGTATAAACAAGTCAAAGGAAATATGCATAACACGGTGGTTTTAGGTTGCTATGCATGAAAGTACTTCATTTCTATAAAAATGAAAAATCAATTGCTAAGAGAGTCTTCCCCAGCCTAGAGTCACTGTGGATAGAAGAGACACAAGTACAGCAACAGAGAGCTAAAGCATCTTAAACAGTTTTAAATACCATAGCCAAAGACACAGAAGAGATCAACATCTTCATTCTAATCTAATACTGGATCAGCAGTAACAGAAGCTTTGTGCTATTCATTTGCAAAAATCTCAGCTTCATTTGGTGAAAATTTGAAATGCATTACATCAAGTTCTCCTGATTTAGAAAGAAATTATACATACCTCCACACTTAGGAATAGGTCCACTCCACATTACTTTTCCATCCACTAGCATACAAGTAATTGTTTCAGTTCCTTGTGTTTTAATAAATCCTTCTTCACATATAACTGAAATTGAGCTCCCCAGCTGAAAGTTATCACCAAAACGCCGTGCATTGATTGGAACTCCAGGATCTGGGCACTCATTATGTCCAAATGCTTTTTAAGAGAAAAAAAAAAAGTGGTAGAGGACAAAGAACTCTTGCAAGGAAGATGACATTTTTAAGATTTTGTTAGCTAGTAAGAACAAACAATTTATATTAGGAAACTGAAGGGAAAAATAAGAAACAAGAACTTGCTCAACAGCAGAAATGCAAAACAGTATAAATAATTGCTTAAAATATGAAGTTATACCAGCATGAATCTCAGCTTGGACAGCTTGTTGCTGGCAGATTTCAGTGATGGCTAAATTCTCCTTTTCCAACAACACTCATCCTATTTAATGTTAAAATGGGACAGAATGTTCCTTTAGAAGGGCAGGGCAAGCATCTGTGTATGATACAAAAACTTTACTCATCTTTTGTATATGTAATTCACCATCACACCATTTGAGCCATGCTGACCTTCATGGGCTTGATCCTACCATAGTTAACTTTGTTTCCTGTATTGGGAGCTGGTGAACAGTGAAAAAATGGGTTGTGTTGGCAAAAGAAAGAAAACTTGAAACTTTGAACATTTCAAGTTTAGGTTTGGATAGACTGAAAAAATTAATTTCACTGTATACATGTAGATACTATGACAAAGACTGTTCATGTCTTTTACTGCAGAATATACCTTTCTTTTGGAGAAGAAAGACCATCTTCCTAACAGAAATTAGCAAAGTCATATTTATAGCATTATCATTAAATGATATGTAGTAGTTAGTTATTTTATTTTGTTGTTTTACTGATGAAGAATACTGCACATACATCTTATATTTTTTAAAATGCTGATTTTTCAGTGAGAACAAATATCCACCTTCCTCATGTATGATGACTGCAAATTGTTTCTTTGTAAGTATGTTTACGTATGGAGACATCAGAAAGGACTAAGTTCTTAAACAGACAATTTTCTCTTTTTTTCCCTGCAGTGTTCCTGATGGGTCTGCTAGACAAAACATATACAAATCCCCTAATGATTTTTTTCAAAAAGTAATATCTCAATAAGTTACTAGAAAGATTTCTCAGATGTTCCATTACAGAGGTATTTTAAATCATAATAACAGACAAGAGAAAGCATTTATTTATTGACATTTTGACTTAGGCAATGCCATATATATTGGGAAGGAAAATAGTGCTTTCATTGAATAATTGTCTACCATTCAAAGATTGCATTAAAAGTGATGCAATCTCATACTTTTTCAGAGGAGTTACAAAAACTTTTCCAATTCTTTGTTCACAGTCATCACTTTTAGGGAAGGCATTGATTGTCTGTTTTTCTTACTACTTTCAGACAACTCAGAGATAGATTTTCAATATTGTTATCTATAAATGTTGATAAATATTGACTCCAGGTTTAGCTTGCTTGTGTGTGACACCAGTTTATTAAGGTTGAAAAATCAATTCATTGCTCTATATTTCAGCTCAGGAAATGCTGCCACTGCTGCTCCTATGTGATTAATTTTACTGCATAGAATGACTTTGGGAGGCAAGATAGTGAAAGACAATCTGTCCCACTAACAGCAGTCACTCGTAGCTTAGCCTGGCTACAGTTATATTACTCAATGAGCCAAATTCCATCTGCTGATACTTCTAAAAAGCTTCATGGTGGAGCTGTAATATTACATACTAACCTTAGACTGAAAAGAAAAAGAGCACATGGGCATATGATTAATTAATATTTTACTAATTATCAACAAATCAAGAAACCATAGAAAAATTCCTTATGAGCTGTTACATGTAAAGAGGAGATTCAGTTTTCCTGGAATTTATCCTCATCAATTACCATGACTGTACAGATAGATAAAGCAATATCTGGAAAAACGTCAGGAAATATAATTACAGATCAGGGCAATGATAATATTCTGCTATTAACTCAGAAGGATATTAAAATATGCATTTTGCATTAAAAAACAACAAAAAAAAGGAAAGGAAGGAACTGCAGAGATCTAGAGATCTCATGAGATAGGAAGGCAGGTATCTAGCTAATCACAACTCATCTCATCTAAAGCCAGCTTTGAAAGGTCCTTTCTAATAGGACTAGAAAGGAGCGGTCCACTGGCGCAGTTAATTGTTTTGGTGGATTGTCCTACCAAGAGTTTTAGCTGATCAGTATAGCAATAGCTTTGAAGTAAAGAGAGCACTTGCAGAAGAAAATATCAGAGAAAAAACAAAAGTTAAGGGAATATAAAGTAATAACAATATATTTCATACTAAAGACTATTGTGAAAGACTATTCAAAGCTATGTAAACAAGTGGCAGCTTTTTCAGTACCATCCCATGTAAACTCATGCTTCTTTCTAGTACACTACACTCTGAAGAGTTCTAGCTTGAGAAGTACTGAGACTGTAAAAGTCTTAACAGGAGCGATTGGCAGGATGTATGTGATGAACATACTCTAAAACAGCAATAAAACACAATAAATCTGTTTTTAGATATAAACACATCATCTGGGATTGTCCATGCCTTGGTCCACTGAGCTGAAATGAATGGAGTAATTAGGCTGATATCAGAGGCCCATAGTTTGACCTTTGTCAGGCTGCTTTGTAATTAATAGGGTTTTTGCTAGCACAATTAAACAGCTGTAATAAAATCAGTAACAAAAAATATCTACATAAGAAGAAACAGCAGGTCATTCAAGCGTATTCAAAGATATTTGCCCAGCACTTCCTATGTCCCAGTCAATGAGGAACAGCTCAAAGGAGTCCACAGCAAGCATAAATCCAGCTATCTGGAAGATGCTTTCCACCTCAAAATACTGTTCCACCTCAGCCCAAAGGAAGGTTAGCATGAGTCTGGTTTGTGGAATGCCTGCCCATGGAGGACCTAGCAACTTTTGAGTTTCCTCTGCATTAACTCCTTTGTCACAAGAGGTGAATATGCATTCTCTGTCACATGGCTTCAGTTGTCACACTGCACTTTAAGTGTGCATTTTGTCTGTTCTAACCTAAGCTAGGAAATCTATACTGAAGCAAAGAGACTACATAAATTTATTGCTTGTAATTTATGTGACTTTATTAAATACTATGTCTAGCTCTGTTCTCCATAATTAAACAAAGATATATATAAAGTGGGAAGCATTCATAAAGGAGTCACAAATATGATAAAAGGCTCATACTTTCCCTTGAACTGAATAGTTCAATGCATATAGCTTATTACAGGCAGGATTAGGGGATGACTGACTTTATAAATATCTTCACAGGCACGAGAAATATCATTAACAGCTCTTGTGTTTGGGATATAAAGGGGAAACAAGGAATCAGGTGTAAGCATGCATTTCTATAGCAACTTAAACCAATGCGGTTTTAGGTTGCTATGTCCCTGTGTTCTGCTGCACCTAGTGAAACACTCTTCTGTCTCCTTATCCAAGCAGAAAATCACAGCCTTTCAGTTCCTATTCCTTTGCTTATTGGAACATTCTCTGTAGCATCCATTTTCAAGTCACATATTTCTATGATATAGTCCCAAAATTTAACTAAATAAGAAATCTTTGTTAGACTTAGTGTAATAACTCAAAGATGACACACTTGAAATTTAATTTTTGCTTAATTCCAAAAAAATTTAGACTTATGTTCAATTTTACTGGAAGGAGAGTAATTATATGAGACCACACATATTTCTGTAATTAAAAAAAATATGGCATAAAATAGTTTCAGAGAAATACCATTAAATAATCAGATTATGTAAAACTCAGTTTCTTCTCCATTCTACACCTCAAAAACATCAATGAAGTTATTTACATTACTAGCCTACATTCTTATTAGAAAAGATTGATCAAGACATACTGTTTCTGTGATATACTGTTTCTGCTCTTGAAAGGGGCAAAAAGAGACTGATAGCTTTGGAATATATCAACTGGAGTGTTAGCAGAAAACAGATATTTTTAATTAACTTTGGGTTTACAAATGCTAAGACAGAGTGAATTTCTATTCACTCCTTTTTTATCATCTCTTTTGGCCTTTATTTAATATGGAAAGATTACTTCTGTAATTTATCAGATTGCAGCTGTCTTTACTGAAGAAATAGTAGAGACATTATTTGGAGGTATTGTTTTTGTAAGTAGATTTTAGCTACAGAGTTTAGAAAACACATACACAAAAACACCCATGAAAATAAATAAAAATATAAATGCGTTAAACTGCTCAAATGTGTAAAATGCTTTAAATTCTTTTCAGAGTTAATCGGTTTCATTATACAACAGGTAAAAGTTAATATTGGATTGTTGCTTCTTTTTAAAATGAAAATTGCATCACTTGATACTATTGGTGCATAATTTAAATTACATCATTAAACTACTACATGCCCAAAGAAGTCTGCAAATTTTTTAAAGAAGCAGAATTTGTCTTATAACTAACATTTCTGTGTTACTGAAATGTTAGATCTGAAGTATTGAGAGTATTTGATTAATTAGTTAATTTCAAAATATGAATAAACATAAGGAGCATTCCATGCTAATCTTCTCCATCTTTCATTTTCACTATAAATTCTACATTAACTGACCTATATTTAGTTATAGTTGTGTGAAATGGGATGACTTGAGAAAATCCAACTATACACAGACCTAATTTTTATCCTAGAAGATTACTTTAGATCCTCCAATAATGATTTTGGTTTTCTTATCACTAGATTTAGGCTTGACAGCACTGAGCACACCACAATGAAACTTTAAAGTAAAGAGAACTGTTATAAATGTTAAAAGGACACGAGACAAAAGAAAATAAAGAGCAAATGTTAAAACTTCTGTAAAGAAACATGGATTCAGTATCTCATGTTCCTTATAACTGATTTCATATTTCAGTAGCTCTGAATAACCCCTGACTTTCCAATAGTTAGTTACAGTACTGAGATATGTAGCTACCAATCAAAGGTTAGTTTGCAATGATGACTGGTCCCTATAAAAACCAGTAAGAAGATACCACATGTTCTTCATGCTTACATTCTACATTTGTGAGAAATGATCTGAGGAGGAATCAGAGGGCTGAGAGCAGAAATATAGGACAGTATCAGAAAAATAATATTTACAGAATAATCTGGTGTCAGTTTATCTCTTTCCTATCCAGAGATAGGAAATGTTTAATGTAGATCTTAATAAATAATTCTCTGAAAGACTGACAACCTAAGCCAAAACAAAAATAAAAAGAGAAAAAATAAAGATGGAGAAGTGAAAGATGATGTGAGAAAAGTAAACAGCCACAGGGGAAATCAGTCCTTGAAATTTTATGAAAATAATATTAACTGTTAACATTCATTTGAGAAAAATGTGAAGTCTGGGTCTCAGAATTACCAACCTCACTTAATGTCTCATTTCCTTTTTGATTTAAGGGTTAGTTTAGGTTTTTTAAGAGTAAAAAAACCTTAACAACAAATTTTTTTCATACAGTCCAGCAGGTAACACAGAGAGGGAGAGATATGCTCTCCTTCAAATCATGTTGTTGTATATTCTCTTACATCTCAAGCCTCTAGAATTATATATACTCTCAGATGTTAGGGAGAAAGACAGGAATGGTAGTACTTACACATGACATCACATTTCAGGAATATGAAAATATTTATTGTATTTTCCTTATTTTTTTCTATCTGTTGGCATGGAAAACTCTGCTACCCCTACTATCAGAAAGAAAGAAAAAGAAAGAAATCCAAATATCCAGATGTGGGGGGATTGATGAGGTGGAGAAGCTCTGGTTGAAGGGTACCATCTACTAGATGCTCTCTTTTTCCTATCACACTCTACACATAGCAGCAAGTCTGATACTTCAGGATACTGCTGGAGTGGAAAAATTTAATTTTGCATGTGCTCCCAGGAAAGTTTCACAATGTATCTTGCAATTATTCATGCTATGGCCTTGCATCACCATGTCCGCACTAGCTGGGATTATATCCTGTCTGGATTTTAGTGTGGAATAAATACCAAATTACTTGGTACCAATGCAAGGTAGGCAGCTCTTCATATGTGTTTCAGAAGAAACGTAACAGTTTTGGCAGCAAAAAGGTGAAAAAATGGTAATGGTATTTAGTACTGGAGAAGTAAAGATAAGTATTTTTTTTTTTTAATTATGTTTGATATCACCTTCAATTATTATTATGTGGTCAGTAAGCAAGGAAGGTAAAACAGCAAAAAAAAAAAAAAAAGATAAGTCTATTGTGGTTTGACTGATCAAAGAGCTCCTATGGCTACTCACTGGGCTGCAGTGACTAGGAGCTAGCAAAGATTGCAGCCATCAGCTCCAGGATATTACATATGTTCACAGCTGAACATATGAGTTTTCAAGAACAGTTTTGTACAGGCAGTGGTGGTGATTAATATCATGTGGCATTGCATTGTCAGAAAATTTAGTAAAGTCCTACTATACAATTTGGAACTAGCCTGATTTGTCAGTCTGCCAAACACTCCTATCACAATGATCTCTAAAGCCACAAATGAGAACAATACATGTATTTTCAGCCCTAGCACAGTATTTGAGCAATAATCCAAACAGCTATATTAGGAATTTTTAGGTATATAGGATTTACTTGAAGCTGTATTACCATAGCATCATTTTTAAATTTTAAGCCTATCTCCTAGACTGTATGTTGAAAACAAAACCACATGCACAAAAAAATACGATTACTCACTGTTATAAGTGATGTTAAATCCACGTCCTGACATTGAATGGTCAGCCTGAAATTCCAGACGCAAAATATGACCATTACTGGTAAGATGGGAAGGAACTTCAGCACCAGTAAATGTTCCAATTATGGGGGAATCTACAGAATCACCATCTTTAACTGCAAGGAAGTCAAACTGAGATTCCAAGTCAAAGTCATTAAAGGAGAGATGAATTCGACTCCCAGGGTCTGAAATTATTGTCCAGATACAGTTTAAATTATTCCCATATCCCTCTGGATAATCAGGTGAAAGAACTGTTCCCATCGGTGCAGTGAAATTGGAAAGACAAGGAACTGCCAAAAAAAGGAGAGATAAATTAGATAACGGAATAAAACACTTCAATAAGGACTGTTTTAGTGCTAAGTTTTTTGCAAGAAATCTTAAAACTTGCTGAGCACCTCAACTGAATAATCCATTATTTGTGGTGATATGTGAATCTGGAAAGAAGGTTGTTTTTTCAATCTTCATATTCCCTTCCTCTCAATAAAACTACCTCTCAAGCAGAGCCCACAAGAAATAAAGAATGTATTTGTTGCATTGGAAATCCATGGCAGTCCTTACAATTTACCCTTGATAACAATCACTTGGCACCACTTATTTTCTCTTGTAGGAAACTGCTTAGATGAGCAGACCTCCCACTGAGCACATTAAAGGGGCAGAAAGTCAATAGTGCCCATATCATTTGTTGTTCACACAGAGGCACAAGAAATTAAGAAGCCTCAAAGAGACAAGATGTTTTGTTGTTATCAGGATAACATATTATATTCAATAAATTCAGCTGAGCCATATTAAATTGAGTTGCAGAGATGAAAGCAACCGATTGCACTCTGAACAAATTTGATCCATACTATTTAGTGGAAAAGTTAAGAAAGGTGCTGCCACAAATAAGTATCACAATATTGTATATACCTGTGCTATATAATACAACTTATGCTATATAGTGCAAATGTTTTGCTTATGCTATAATGCTACTGGAAGAGAGCTAGAAATATTTATGATCATTTAAGTGCTAATAGATATTTATATAAAATACATGGGGGAATGTAAATAATTTAAACTCTTGATTTCAATTCAGCAACTTCTAATCTGAGGAAATATACTGATTTATAAGACTATCTATCAAAATTGTATCATACAAAATTTACATCATAAAATCAACAGAATCCTACCCAAAAACGCCAATAATAAACTACTTTATCAAAGCTCATAGAGAAAATTGCTTTAAGAGTTGGTATAAGAGAAAAAAATGTTTTAGCAGTTTTAGAACCTGTTCCTTGGGCATTTACATTAGTCAAACCTGCCAAGAAAAAGTAAATTCCTTCTGTCAGGAGAGTTAATAACATTTTACTAACTCTGAAATCAATCACACAAATAATTACCTATAAGTAAAGCTTATCACAATGCCTTAAAAATAATAAGAAGAAAATATTTGGTACATACAAATACAGATTGGTATGTTTGCAGACCACTGGTTGTTTTCTTGGCAAATGATAGATTTCTCTCCAATTAATTCAAATCCAAACTGACACTCAAACCTTAAAACATCACGATTAGAAAATCCGTCCCCTTCTCTAATACCATACAATGGTGTTCCAGGATCCCCACAGCTTTCTTTTTCAATTTCTGTTGAAATAAATAAGGAATTTATTTATAGAAGAATAAAACAAACTTACTGCATGTATATGCTGACATGTAGAAAATTCTATGCAAATTAAAATCATCTACATAAGAACAGCTGTCAAAATGCACCACTGAGTCTGATTCTATACCCCAGGTTCTTTGGGAGGAAATTCTGCACTAGGAATCCCACCAGGGGGAATGAGTGAGTGGTTGTGTTTGGCTTAGTTGTTAGCTACAGTTAAACCACTACGAGGGATTAGAAAAATCAAAATTCTTTGTGTTTATAAAATGCTTGAAAATTAAAGGATATGAGGAAAAGTATTTCTACCCTATTTTATTTCATAAAATTTTAAACAATAATATCATTAAGTAAAATACTGCTAGTAGAACATGAACTCTTAAAAGTAGAGACAGAGATCAGCTCCCCAGTGGGTAAACACTGTCCATGTTGCAATACAGTTCAAATTGAGGCACCAATGACATAGCATATAAAGGAGTGGTGGCACCAAAAGAATTGCCCATAGTAAAAACGAGGCTAGACATAAATATATATACAATTTTTAATACACATACATTATGTAAACATATGCAAAAAAAATTTTCTCTATAGTCAACTATGTTTTACCTCAGTAGTCTTAACTGCAAGGAATCTGAATGATTACTATTTCTACAAATATTTGAGCCATGATGTTCTCTCAAGCTGCATCCTGTTTTGAACTTTCATTGGTTACAGGCATGGAAGAATCTTCTAAAAATGTACATGTAATAACAGCAACAAACATCCCTTTACCATAGTTTGAGGTTTTCTCTTTAAAGGTCTTGAAGCCTTTTCTCTTTTTCTCACATTTCCATATATGATAGTTTGAGTACAAGGAAAAAACTGAATAGCAAGTGTTTTGATTTTAACTCAAACAATTTTTCTAGGGTAATATTTTCAGCAGCATACACTTGATTTCTCAAAGCTTTCAGGTATTAACGTTCTAAATACAATTAAAATGTGACACGAAGCAAATAAAGAACATTGCATTTTAATAAAAAACTGAAAAAAGAGTTGAAGATTATTTTAAAAAAATACTCCACAGAGTTTTGAAAGGCCTTATTATTCTGTTTGGATAAAGAAAACTCAAAAACAACAAAAGAAAACTATTGAATAAAAAGTACAAAAAACCATGAACATTTCTTTTTGGTTTATTTGTATTTTTTTCCAAACAGTTCTAGGAAAGGATTGATATAATTCATTATTATAAAAGGATAAAAACAGGTTCAATTTATCATGAGATCACAGACGTCAAAAAAAAAAAGTTACAGCTTTCCTGAGGAAAGAACATAAGCTATCCCAAAGAACGCGCAAACTCACTCTCCTGTCTTCAATTTTTGTGGCACTGTTAATGTCAAACCTACAGAACTGCTCAGTTTTTAACTGCCAAAGAAATATAAAGTTTTCCTAGGCTGTCCTGGTAGATGAATGCTATCCTAAGTGTATAAGTAATTTCATATTTCATTTGGGAAAACAAATACATTCTATAAACAAATGTATTCTATAAACTAGCTCTCCAGCAAGTGACTACATATGTAACTTACTGTAGTTTTCTCAAACAATATATACTAGGCAGTAAATGTATTTATACCTAGTTCAATTTACTCTCTTTTGGGGCTTCTCTTCTGATGTAGCTAGGCAAGTGATTCCATGTTTTTTTCTCAAATTTGAGAAGATGTGTACCTGACCAAAACTATCCCTTTTAGGACTTAAAGGAACTGGTTTTGCATTCAAAAAATTATTAGGTAGAGTAAAATCATGAATAATGGATTTAAATTAATTAAACCATCCCTAAATCCCAGTTGTATTAATTTAAATTTATAGCAAATATTTCCTTCATTACTTTAAAAATTTTCCTGGATGCATTGCTTGAAACACTTTTATACGCTTTCTAAATTTTGTATTAGCATCAATTCATCTCTGAATTTGAAACAGACTATTTCTGTCATTACTTAGTTTTCCACAGGAGCAGAAATTATTTGGTTTGATTTTCTGATTTGTTTGGGGTTTTGTTGCTGTTTGCTTGTTTGTTTTTTGTTTTTTTTTTTTAATTGAAGTGCAAATACTTAGATTTCTTTAGAGAATGTCAACAAACTTTCTTTAAAACAGAGAGGAAAAAACCAAGCTGCTTCCTGGGCTTTTGTCAGATAATCACATTTTAAATAGCATGATTTTAGGAAAGTGTATGAATATTTATTTAAATTCATATTTATTTTAATTCACTAAGGAGTAAATTAAAATCACATTTATTACTGCTAATTCTACCACTTGTGTTTCAGCTTCCCTGCAGTACATATTTTGTTTCAAAAATTCCTAAGCAGTTAGGTTCAGAGCCTTACAGAGCCTCTCTTCTTGAAAAACTCATACTAATCCCTCATTGTAAATAATTCATTCATGATAAATAGAAATAATTTACTGTTGTTTTACGATTAGCAGAAAAACAGTAAATTTTCAGACAGTTTAATTATTAATGCCATAATTAAAACATAAAAAACCCCACAACTATAAAATTGGAAATTTCATTATGAGTCACCAAATAGTGAAGAGAAAAAGAAGGTATACAGGCTACTCTTCTGGAATATAACTTGAATGCCTATCAATAAAACTGCATGTAAGAGTCCACTGCTTAGTGTATTTGTTGGACTAAAATATTAGTAATTATAATGCTCTCTTTTATATAATGCAGATGTAAAAAAAAGGTGCAATTCACAGCAGAAATTGTTATAGAGTATATTTTAGTTTCGAAACACTATTTCTGTAGTATATTAGTGTAAGCATTTGGAATACGTTTATTATATATATCAGCTACCTTGAAAAGTCAAAAGTAAATTTGTTGGTTAAGCACATTTTTGCATTTTATTTTACATTTTGGTTACTTTGTAGTGTTACGTATTGGCTTTTGTTCTCTTTTATGATTCATTCTGCTTTTTGAGATTTACACTTCATGTTAGCTACAAAGAGATGGCTAGGATGGGTATTTGTTTTCCTGTGATAACTACCACTGTGATACAAAAGATAAGTATTGCTATTTGTGCCTAAGGGAAAAAACAACACCTTATGCTAATATTATTTCTGGTAAATAGTCCTTATTTCCTTTGTAGCCTTACAAAAAGGGAAAATAACCTTTACCCATAAATAAAATTTGTTAAATGTGTTAACAATGAATCAGGCATATTATTTTATGTTTTAAGTTTTTTGAGCTGGAAAAGAAAATCCATTTTTGTTTTCAGAAATTTTTTCACAAAGAAGGACATTAACAGTAAAAGGAGGGATGATTTTTGGTGATGCTAGAAAGCCATCTTTTTTTAAAAGATAAACTCCTGTTGAAACTATTTAGGATATAAAGTTTGAAAAAAGCAATTATCCTAAAGAAATCTATACAGTTAGCAGTTTCACAGCACTGAATTAAGTTAATAATTGCCAAAGTATTCTAACAAGAAATATCTAGAAAACACATCAGGTTAAGGGAAAAGTAAAAGAATAATATAAAGAAAGTTAAGATAGCCATCTCCTTTGATTTTAAATTATCCTTACACTACTTTTGTATATCCCACTGAAAGATTTTGCAGATTTCTAACCAGTGATGTACTGAAGGAAGAGCCCCAGGCTACAACAGCCCCTAGTACAGCAAGATAGGAATGGGTTTTTTTCTCTTACCCTTCTCTTTGTGTAAGGACAACCCCATTTTGGAGGTGACTAAAGGGGGCCTTGGGGAAAAGAAATGGTCACTTACTACACAAATGCATTTTGACAGAAATACACTGGAATTAGGGTTTGAAGAGGTCTATCTTTCCATTCCTGTAACTCAAGAGTAAATAAAAGATAAGAATGTGATTCCTATAAGGAAAACAATTTTGAAAGAAAAGAGATCACTGGTGCACACTGGAAAAGTGCAATACTGAAGACTTGTTATCACTTCAACAGAGATTCAAAATCTGTAGTCCTTCAGGGAAATACCAAGCAAGACCAAACATTCTTTACTTTAACAGCATCTCAGAATAATGCTCATTATTTGTTTTACTGACTGCATCAACGGAAATATGACGCACAACTAGATTTGTTTAGTCATTAGTAAAAGAGCATTTGAATTCATTATATAGTATTTTTTGAAACAAAGAATATTGGATGAACTAAATACTAGTATGTAAAAAGAAAGTTCAAGTATGTAATTCAACAAGATAAAACTTGCTGTTTGATATTTGAATTCTTTATGCAAAAGCTACAGGCATTCACCACCATATATTGACACACTGACATTTTGCAAGATAATGTGTTAAAAATTTATGAAATCCCACTTTGAAATACCATGATATGTACAATTTATATACACATTACTGAATACATATATCTAACTTAGTTGTGAAATTGTTGTGCTTATGTTCCCAAGGCAGAATTATCTTATTCAAAAATTTAGAAAAATATACCATCATATACTTCACAGAATAGATAAGGCTGGAAGGGAGCACAGTGAGCGATCTGGTCCAACCTCCTTGCTCAAGCAGGGTCATCCCAAACGTGTTGCCCAGGATTGTGTCGACAGTTCTTGAATATCTCAAATAAGGGAGGCAATTTGTGTAACTTCTGCTTGCAAAGGCCAAGGAACCAGTGTTAGTATAATCATCTTTAGGTTTGTGTGCCAAGGTTTGATAGTGGAAGGACTGTGCCCATGAAAGGGACCCATGGTGGAGCAAATTGAAAAGAACTGCAGCCTGTGGGAAGAGCCCACATTGGAGAAGTTTGTGGAANATCCCATGGTGACTGGTAACTCTGGTCTTATCTTGACCCATAAACCTTTTGTTATATTTTATCTCCCCCATTCTGCAGAGGAGCAGAGTGATAGAGCCACTTTGGTGGGCACCTGACATTCAGNGACTGCCCCCATCAGAGGGACCTCATGCTGAAGCAGAGGAAAAGTGTGAGGAGTCCTTCCCCATGAGGAGGAAGCAACAGCAGAGACAGCATCTGATGAACTGACCAGTCACCATTCTCTGTCCCCCTGTGCCACTGAGAGAGAAAAGGGAGAGAATTCTGGANGAATCAATCCACCACATCATCCATCTTATCCTGAAAATTCAAACTTAAATATTAAGGAAAAAAGGCACAGAAAAAGCAGAAATCAGGAAAATAAAATCTAATAACTTATGAATGAAGAACATATACATTTCTCAGTGTAAACTGGGATAATAAATAATGCAAATTACACCATATGTCTTCATAGTATGTATACTCAAAAAACATAATCTTAAATATACATAGCAGACAAACAGTTTTGGACCAATTTCAGCAGTCTTAGATGATTCTTACCAATTTACATGGTAATAGATTGGAGTTGGTTACATTTATTTGTAATAGGGTTTAGGTATCTGTAAACAAACAGAAATTTGAATCATCTAACAGTCCTTCTCCTAAATATTATAATATTTGTATCTATCTTCAAATAAAAGAGAATTTTGTGTATTACCTATTACTGTTAAAGTGTGAGTATTTTTATAAACAAAGGATGGAAGTTCATTTGTGAGATAATAAAATGTCTATTTCCATGTGATTTTCAGTTGTATTTGAAAAGTTATCATACCCTTATTACCTTCTAATGATCAGATTTTTATCTACAGATTCCATGTCTTGGGAAATCCAAATATATAAAAAAAAAATTTCACCTTAACCACCATTTTTACCCAGAACAACTAGTGTGATTTTCTCACCCTCAATTCTGACCAGAATAGGCTTTTTATCTATTTCATATTTATTTTCTTTTTTCCTTCCTTGCTTGCCTAAAAGATAGGAAAGAAGAATCTTGTCTAATATGTAGTGGGGCTATTTTTTTAGCAATTGGCAAGTGTAAAGATAGGGAATGAATCTTGCATTGTTTTTAAATACAAACAGAATGGAATGATGCCTGTAGCCAAACTATAAGAAAACTCCTTCTGTGCCTGACTGCTCCAGGTGAGACACCCATTAAAGTGTCCCAGTACCTTTTCTGTGCTCCTGGGCTCCTCTACAGAAGAAACAGGTATGCAAAGGGAGGAAGGGAGATGATGAGGAGGATTTAAGCATATAGTCTTTTCCCTATATGAATTCATGAGATGTTTAGTCTATAATGTACTACACAGAACAGCCATTCAAGGGTATAGGATCAGTTCTATTCTGCTCAAATTTTATGGGAAGAAAAGAAATCTATAAAAAAAAGAGTTATTCTTTCCCTACTGTGTAGATGGTGATATCTTTCTTTGCCCTTGCTGAATTGTTTCAATTGTCAGGGTACTTCTCATTTCCTGATCATATAAATTGATGAGCCAGAATGTGAACATTTCACAAAGAAAAAAAATTGTGATAATTAATTAAAGGAGGATAATTTTTTAATGACACTCATAGGAAAATCAGATGAAGATCCTCTGAGAATTAAGTAAGAAAACAATGGCAGACACCTTTAAAAGTAATATTTTACATATATCACAAACACTCAACATTTCTAATATCAAGAAAACAAGTTACAGTCATTCTTCATTACAATAGATTTTTCAGAAGAACAGCAGATATATCAACATAATTTTTATTCCATAATTTATCTGAAGTTTTCTACTACTAGCATAATATATTTCATAACTACATTCTGTTATATATATTTAGGTACTTATAGACTTTATGGATATACAAATTCCTTCTCTTCCTATTTAGGACTGTGTTCCATATCTAAAGTTGAGTTATTTACTAGTCAGCCAGAAACAAGCTGGCCTGGCTAATGGTTATTAAATAATAACCACACCTCCAATAAAATAAGTTACTCTCTTAATTTAGGTTTAGAAAATGAACTGTTATGTAGAACTCTATCCACACAAACAATTTAATCACACCATGAGACTTCACATTCATATTAAAAAATGAACAAAAACTGGGCCATTTCCTAAATTTCTGTTGAAATACTCCTAAATCACAGTATCTTGTTAATTCCAGATTTGCTGGCAAAAACAGCTGGTATTTTATCGCTTAAAAAATTTCAGTTAAAATTGTGAGAATTAGTGACAATATTTGTATTTCATCTATGCTGCCTCAAGAGATTTCTGTTGCCTTCATAACTTTACTGTCCCAAACCCCATCAGTATGGTCTTTCTCCTTCAGTCATATTGAAGTAATACTTGCTTTGTTTCAGTATAATTTTGATGTGAAGATGCATGTCAATAGAAACATTGTGTTCTGAAACTGCAGTGTGTATATGTATCTTTACATTCCTGTCTGCCTGTTCAATCCCCTTTGCTTCCCAAACACTACAGCTTTTAATCAGTCATGCCTTTCTTCTTCAGCTAATCTCCCTCTACTATGAACCTAGACAATGGGATGGAAGGAGGCATATTATATTTGCTTTCATTATGCAGCTACTTCAATCTGGAGCAACTACATTGGAGCATAGTTCACTAATTCAGGATGACTTTTCCTCGATGTACATGACTTTAGCTGGACCAAAGATGGATCACTGAATAATTTGAAGAATGTTTCATGTAACTTTTTTAATTTAAAACTTAAAATGCAGTTTGACATTCTGGTGTGCTAGTTAATTAAACCTCAAAAAATAAAGTAGTTTTTTTTTTTTTTTCTAAAGAGAGAAAATATCTGTGAATTTCAGCAGTTCTCCCTTAGTATAACTTTTAGTAGCAGACAACTACATTCTTAGCTTTCCTCATGGAACTATAGACACTAGGCAGTCTCAAGGAAGAATAAATGGAAAAATAATAGTAAGGAATTTTATCTAAGTCTGCAATCCTTTACATAAACAGTTTCAATGTGAATACATGGAATATCCCTTAGACCAGTGGTTACTGCTTGACCTGTCAAAAGGAAAAAACAATGTGAATGGGTAGTCACCATATGCAGAAATGTCTAAATAATTTTCAAGGTAGCATTAAGACTAAAATCCATTTATTAGCAGTTACACAAATTCTATAATTTCTGTGTCTGAATCATCTTTATTTAAGTGGTGGGGCCTTTCTCATTTTACCTGTTTCAATAATATGAGTAACAGGAATCTCATTTGTGTCATTGATCATTTGACTAAGGCCTTTCACTCCACTTTACAAAATCTTTAGGAAAATAAAATGTTTCACTGGACTAAATAGCTTCATCTCCAACTGTCAGTATGCTTTTGAAGAATATATAAATGAAAATGAATTAATTCAAGGAATATTTTTCTGGCAATATGGGAGTCAGCATTGTACAGATAATTTTGCTATAAACAGTGCTCTTCTTTTTCATCTTTAATGGTACATGTGTGCAGATAGAAGTCTAAACCCAAGACTGTTGAAGCTAATATCAAGAATGCATCTATGATACATACAGAGTTAGTCTGTGACAACAGCGAATCTATTTGCAGCTAGTATATTATCTGTTGAACCTTTCAAATCTATTGATCAAGGCAACCTGCACCAGCTCTGCAACTCTTCTTTAATGGCAATCAATAAATTTGTCCTCTGATACCTTTTATAACGGTTCCATGTTCTGAATATACATGTGACTGTAGATCACTACCAAGGTTTTAATTTGGTAGCAACTTTATTGTCACTTAAACTTTTTCAGTTTTGCTGAGCTAAATATCTAGGCAGGATGTAAGACTGTTAGTTCCACCTTGCTTTTGCTTTTTTCAGAAGGTCACAGAATAGAGCAAAAAGAAAACTCTCTAGAGAAACAAGTTACCAAGACTTCTTTATGTGGCTTGTTTTCTTTCCCAAGCTTCTGGTCCCACGATCCTTCAACCTGCTTCTTTCTAGTTCAATCAGTTATTCCCTTCTGAGACCAGGCAACTATATCTTTCCAAAAGGAGGCTACAACAGACTAAAACCAAACACACAAAAAAACTTAATCCCAAAACACAGAACAAATACTGTTCTCTGGCAAACACACACACACACACATACACACATAAAACAGTTCCCAGATCAACTCTATGAACACAAAGCAGGGTTTGCTCCAAAAGTCATTTAATACATTTGTACTGGGCTTAGATGACAAGGTTTTGGTAGTCAGGGGTCTGCAGAAGTGACCTCTGTGAGAAGAGGCTGCTCCCATGTTGGACAGAGCCAGCTCCAAGAAGGACCTACTTCTGGTCAAAGCTGAACCAACCAGAAACAATGGTAGTGCCCTTGTGATAATATATTTAAGAAAGAATAAAAAAATGCTGCAAAGCAACTGTGACAGAAGATCAATAAAAATATGTGAGAAACAGCCCTGCAAACATGAAGGTCAGAGAAGGAAGGAGAAGAGGTGCTCCAGGTGTCAGAGCAGATATTCCCCTGCAGCCCATGGTGAAGGTCACAGGGAAGCAGGCTGGCTGTCTGCTGGAGCCTGTGGATGACCCCACATTGCAGCAAGTGGATAAGCCCTGAAAGGACCTGCAACTATTGGAACAGTACATTCCTGAAGGACCACACACCAATGGAAAGGACGCATGCTAGAGCAGCTCTAAAAGAACTACAGATGATGCAAAGGACTCCACACTGAATCAGGGGAAGAGCATGAGGAGGAAGGAGTGGCAAAGATCAAATGTTATGAACTCGCCACAAATCCCATTCCCCATTCCTGATCCACCCTTACTGCTCAGGTGAAGGAAAAGTTAGAAGAGGTTGGAATAAAGGAGTGGAGTATGGGAAAAAGAGGAGGTGGAGGAAATTTTTTAGTCTTGTTTTCACTTTGCACTATCCTACTTTGTTTTTATTTGGCAATAAATCAAATTAAACTTCTTTTAGTTGAGTCTGTTTGTCTATGACAATAACTAGTAAGTTATCTCCCATTCTCATCTCAACCCATGAGTTTTTTCATCTTATTTTCTTCCCTTGTTCTGCTGAGGAGGGAGAGTGGGAGCAGCTTTGTGGACATATTGCAGTCAGCCAAGGTTATCCAGCACAGAGATGCATATAAATTTCATCTAAACCCGGCTGTCGAATGTAGACTTTTTCCAAGTTAGAAATGGTATGCTCTCACACTCCCTACCCTTCAAAAAAGAAAGTAATAATAAGAGAGAGAAACCTTGCTAGGAGCTCTGATAAGACTGCAGCTCGGACTAAGCTCTTGGGGATTTCAGTTTCAGTAAGCTAAATCCTCTTAAACAAGTGAGTAAGCCTATGCAAATCAGAATTTTACAAACTGAATCTGGTTAGATATCCCCTTGCCAAATTTCAGGTCACCGATTCAATGTGCAATAAAGTTAGAACTTATCAAAAAGGTTATTGGAGTTTTTTTTTTGGGGTTTTTTTTTTTTTTTTTACTGGTCACAATGGAATGCATTTTCCTGAAATCATGGTATTTAAAGCTTCTAAGTGTTTTGCTCAAGTTTACTCATAAGCACTTCAAGTGAGATAGCCACTGAGTACAGATAACTTCAGCCCAAAAACCCAGTTAAAGTTCAGAGTTTCTAAACTGTAAGGAATAATTAAACTAGTTCCTGTCTTACTTAGGAAACTATGATTCAACCTCAAAGTAATGAATTGGTTTTGCCAATAATATTTTTTATTGTTTCACTCTCTATTATAGTTAAAATATACAAATTAGAGAAAAGAGTTTATTTGCATATGGATGGGAGAAGAATAAAATATAGACAGGAACTTCCCCTCTATACCAGGATGACTACTACTGTGACTGTGTGTCCAATCTGTAATATTAAAATATCGGAAAAATATCAATGTGATGATGAGAGTAAATTTTTCAGTCCATCTATTGAAATAAATTTATCTATAAGTTGCACGTGATCTGCTTTAAGTGCATATTTGCACATGAAATAAAAGACTAAGAAATATCTAAAGAGCATGAGAGGAAAGTGTAGCATTCCAAATTGCATGTACATCCAATTTAATATCAAATTTTTAAAGATAAAAGTCAATAATGACTGAAACTAAAAGTGTGGCTTCTAAATTATAAAGATACTTAATGGATGCTTTAATTCTTTTCTAAACTATAAGCTTTAGATCAACTACAGGACACTGAACATAAACCTGTAAAAAATATAGAAGTACCTAATTTCTTCTTCCTGTCATTTTTTCTTTCTCATGTCCACTCCCTTGTTGTACTGAACCTTACTGACAGCGTATACAACTTGGAATATAAATAGTAATGCTATTTATTGAAACAGAAATATAAGAGAAATTAAGATCACAGAAAACAAAAGGACTGATTCAGACTGATTCAAAACATATTCAATTATAATAGTTCATTAACATTTTAATTTTCCTTGATACACAATACAATGTCTTTGTTTTAGGTCTTATGACCTCATTTTTCATAGTCTCTATTAATGGCATTTCCATTAAATCTGATAAGAAAGAGAAAATACAGTTCATGTAATTCAGGAAATATCAAGCTAAACCATTCTATGTTACTAAAAAAAATTGTATTTAAAGGAGTTATGTCAAAGCACTTGAAGATGCAATAATTTTTATTTGAATTGTGCATACATCACTTGATAGCTGAGTTGAAAGGATTCAAGCAAATAACAACGTGAATAGCCTGATAGGCATAAAGTTTACGCTGCCTATTACCATTTTCATTTACTTATGAAAATAACATACAGTGATGAAGTGAAAAAAGTGACGTTAAACAGCACTTAGAAATCTGTTATCTTTCTCAGAAGCTTCATTGATTTCGAAGCAGTGAAAAATATTATGAGACAAGAGAGCAACTATAGCTTCTTGTTTACTGTTTCTGACTCAAAGAGCATGATTTCTTGGCAAGGTAGTTTAACAATCTCAAACATCTTGGCCACTTCTGCTGTAACACTACGACTACAGCATGAGTTTTCCCCACAAAGTAGATGGAGATAATTATAGATTTATTATTCCAAGTGATATGCCAGCAAATAAAATACACCTGGGCCTCAGCAAATCAACAAACTCTTAGAACAAAACAGCAATTATGCAGCAATTGCTTTCATTGAACTCGATGTTCAACCTGAGGCTGATAAAAATTGCTGTTTACTTCCCAGTCTCATGCAAGAACTATAGCTTGCACTGCCTTTGCAATATGCTGCTTTACACTATCATATTTAGGGAAAGTTTTTAACTAGCATTATAGAAAAATTTTATCATTAAACACTTGATTATTGCCCTGCCATAAATGGTCAGAAGTAGTACTTCTGTCACTACATCATCTGCTATGATATAGTTCCACTCTTCCATGTATTGTATTCAAAAGAGCCCATAGTTTCAATGATTCAAAGATCCCCTCCTTAGTACTGGACATAATAAGTACTGGAAAATAAGAGTTGTTCCTGCAAAAATGTCACTATGCTATTTTTAAGCTAACACAGAGACTGAAAACCTCACAAGACATTTGAAAGAAAGCTTACAAAACAAAACTCAGAGAAAATGTCTTGAAAGACATTCACTACAAGTTGGTATTCTATAGTGTCATAGGCTTCTTGTTAAATTACACATAGGAATTTCTTCCTTCACTAGAAAAGATTAGTAAGTCAAGAAATATTCTTACGTTAGAAATTGTTTTTAAAATGTACCTAATAATTAATAACAGTGAATAATATTTGTCTCCAACCTTAAAACTTAACTTAAATGGAGTTAGGCTGCTGAATGTCAGCATAGTGACCTTACGTAAAGCAGTAAAAGAATGCTAACACTAAACTAAAATTAAAGGTGTGCATGTCATGATAAATATTTATGGAGATGCTCACAACACAAAGTAAAATAAACATAGTCATAGTTTATCCTAAAGCAACACAAAGGTTGTCAAGCAAGTTTTAGGCTAGGCTTCTGTAATATTCACTAAGTGCTACAAAACTGCAGAACATTTTAAAACTCTTTTTTTCCAGAAGAAAAAAAATGTGTTACATGATTTCACCTGCAATGATTAATAATCAGCAGCAGTATGGTTTGGTTTCTATTATGTAAGACAAGAATCAGAAAATTATTTGCTTCCCCTATGAGCTCATGCTTTTCAGAACAATGAAACTTTTTCCTGTATATTTCTCTTCCAGGAAGGAATTAAATCCTCTCTTAGCTATCACTTTAGTGCACATACTCCAATGAGAATTGTCTAAGAATGTAACTTGAGGACAAGCTGTTTTCTGGTGCAGTAGAATAAACTAATCTCAGTTTTGACATGGCAAAATCTCAGGAGAAAGAAGTGCAAGACAGACTTTCTACACCAACAGTAAGCAGTGTAAAGTGTATTGGGTATGGCTGGAATGGAGTCACCTTTCATCACAGCAGATCTCATAGGGCTGTGCTTTGTATTGGTAGCTAGAACATGTTGATGACACACCAGTGTTTTAGCTACTGCAAACATGTCCTGATACAGCAAAAAGGCTGTCTCTCCAACCAAACTGAAGGTGGGGACTTCAACTTGCCAGATGTTAACTGTGAACGTTACACAGCTGATAGAAACAGGTCCAGAAGATTCCTAGAGTACCTGGTTGATAACTTCCTGATACAGGTACTAAAGGAGATGACTAGGAAAAATGTTCTGTTTGATTTTTTGCTTGTTAATAGAGAGGGGCTCTGTAAAGATTTAAAGAGCATAATGAATTGTCTCAAGTATTGTCAAAGAAGGACATTTCCATAAGATAAGCCACCGCACAGGAATTTAAGCACAGATGACAAACAGGAAGGCGTTTATACCAGACCTAACAGAGATGAAGGTTTGGAATTAGCACACAGGACAACATTCTACTCTGCAGACTGTGGGAAAAGCACAGATGGCAACAACAGGAAGATGCCAGGCCTGGTGAGGCAGATCTGAGTAACCTGTCTGGACAAAAATTCCCACCATGACAAACTGTGAGAAAGTAAGCAAGTCCTTATACACATCAGCCCAAGCTGTGGGAACAGCATTTACACTCTGTTGATACCTGGGACTCAGACTGCATAAAAGTGTCTCTCCCTCCTTCCTTCCCTCCCCACTGAGAAGACCAGAAGAAGAAGGGCTGATGAGATGCTGCAGAAACCCAGGTGGTGGTATCTTTTGTTCATACACTCTCTACNCTTTCCTTTCCCCTCCCCCTCCTTCCTTTCTTTTCTTCCTATCTATCTTGCTACCTCACATTTACTGTTAAATAAAATCTGTACTATTGACTTTGGCATATGGTCTTGTTTGCACCTTAATTCAGGCAGAGGCATCTCTTAATAATCTTATCCTAACATTATTTTGGAGTCAGAAGTGGATCATAACAGGCTCATGGGTCAAGTTGTGATTGATGACCATATTTGCTATAGGAACAATAAAGCAGTTGGGTTTATAATCTCCAGTGGCAGGAGGAAAACTGTCAGGAAAACTTCACCTCTGGACATAACACAAGCAGACACTTTTGAAGGTGCTGAGATTCGTCAGTGTTGGTCACTTTTTAAATGCCACCTCCTTAATGCACAGGAGCAGGCAATTCCAAAATGTCAAGCAGGTAAGGCAGAGGGCTGCCTTGGTTGAACAGGAATTTTCTGGGGTTCAGGTGAAAAAAATAAAGTGTATTGCCTGTGAAAGCAAGGTCAAGTGACAAAGGAGGAATACAGAAAGGCAACTCTCCACTGCAGGAAGAAAATTCATGTTGCCAGAGCTCAATTAGAGTTGAATCTGGCCAGAACTATGTGGGACAGCTTTTTAAAATTCATTGATAGCAAAAGGCAGTGAAAAATAACATCATCCTGTTGCAGCATGAGGATCACCTGAAAAACAGGGACATAGACAAGACAGGGATGGTCAATGTTTTCTTTCCTTCAGCCTTAAACACTGATTATGGACTATGGGTTTCCCATTGCCCTGAGCTGGAGGAACTTGATTATGATAAACTCCCAGCAAACGCCAAACTTGTGTGGGATCTGCTGTTCCATCTAGATCCCAGTTGGATTCATCTGAGAACACTCAAAGAACTGACTGGTGTCATGGGGAAACCTCTCTGAGTGATTTTTGAATCTTCCTAGGAATATGGAGAGGTAACAGTTGACTGGGAGCTGGCTAATGCATCCCAGTTTTCAAGAAAGGCAAGAAGGAAGACCCTGGAAGCTACTGTCAGTCTCACTTCAGTGCCTGGTAAAACTAGGGAGAAGACTGTTCTGGGAGTTATTGAAAAACACCTGAAGGACAACTAATTTAGGAGGAGCTATCAGGACAATGTGTTACTCCTTGATTATGTAACTGTAAGCTTGGTCTGAGAAATAAGCATATAGGCAAACTAACAGACACCTACAATAAAAAGAAAGCAGAATTCCTTTGGCCCTAAGGGTTACTGCTTGGCAGGCAGATCAGTATACTGACAGTTAGGTATTAAATCTGTATAACAAAAAAAAAGACATAAAGGATTATTGTAGGGAAAATGTGAATGGAATAGATTTATTTATAGCAGTTGCTTAAATACTAGTTTGATGGATGAACGCAGTTTTATTTATGTCAGTTACTCTTGTTCAAAAAGTTGAACGATGCTTTTAAATCAGCTTGAGATGAAAATTTTTGAGATATTTTCTACAGAAAAGAGAAACTAACTAGTAAAATGTCCTTCTAGACACCTGGAGACAAAAGCATACTGTTGCAGTTAAAAATGTGATGAGAAGAATCTAAGAAGTTGGAGGCTGTGATGTGATATAAATGTTAACACAATTAAAGGGATAATAACAATTAATGTATAAGCCTGGAAAGAATGAAAAACCACAATTTTAACATGTGTATTTAATTTTTGGTGTGTCTAGGTTGAGATCCTGGTGCCTGAGCAAGAAAAAATATCAGGAAAGTACATGAGAGATAAAAGGCATCACCTAATATTGCAGTTTGGTTAGCAGCAATAAAGCCTGAGTTGTGCATCGTGCAATAAGAAGTTATAACAGTAGTTTTGCCACTAATTCTGATTTATTCCTATCCCATGTTCTCCACATATAACACCAGGATAATAATTTTTTTTTCTCTTGAATGGAAGATGAAATTATTACAATTTTTACAATTATTATAATTGTTGTTATAATTAAAAAATAAGATCATATATATGTTAAAACTGATAGAGAATAGTTGTGTACTTATTTCAGGCTTCAAAAGAGTGCGCAGTAAATAAGGCAAAGGCCAACACTTGAATGATGAACTTAAAAATATTAAACAGCTGCCACATACTCAAGACACCATTCATCCAATGCAATGAAGGAGGCAGGGAGCCTAAGGGAAATACTGTGTGACTGTGTAATTAAAGACTATGCTAATGAATTTGTGCACAGAGACTGAATTAAGCTTTCATGAGTAACTTACATACTGACACTCCTTAATTTTTGAAAAATCAACTTTGCAAAAAGACTGCCTTCTATAAAACCCATCCACTGTTTTTTTAATTCAATCCACTCCATACATAGGTTAAGTAAAGATAGAAATGTCACATATTGTTTAAATAAACTTTTCACCTCTATCACACTATGTTTCACTAGTAGTTTTTGAAAACCGCACAGACTGAGTCAGACGTCTAATGATAAACAGGTTGTGGAGAAATCCTAATTCCAGCACAGTGGAAAAAAGATCACTGTGACCTGTCCTGGTGCATCACTCAAACATTACCTATACAGGTGCCAAAACAACATAGAAGTCTTGAGAGAATAAAGAGGTTTCAGATTCGTGCTTTTCTTTCTACAGAAACAGCTCTGATTTATAAAATAGTACTGGGTATGTGAGTTATCTCTTTACTAAAATTAAGAGGTCACTTTAAATGCCTCAAAGCTGTAATTAAGGACTCTGTCAGAATTTAAAATATTAATTACATTTGAACTTAATTTTCTAAACAGAAATAGGATTTTATTAAATCGTGAAAGAGATACTCAATTCTATATCAGAAACAAATCTAAAATGTCTGAATTTTAAGAGGAGCACACAGCCAATCTCACTTAGGTTTAAAAATAGAATTTTTTGGTGACAGTTATCTAATGAAGAAATGGTCTTGCTTTCAAAATACTGTTATTCAATTAGGTTTGTGTATGCTTATGTTAGGTATTAGTCACTGATCTAGTTAAGGCCTGCAAAGGAATAACATTTAGATAAAATTAATTTTGGGGTGTCCTTATGCTTTTTATGGCAAACCTATTCAAATATTTCTATCAAAACTAAGCCTTAAAGATTATAAAGATCAGAAAAAGATGAGCAGTTATCAGATAAGGTCTGCTTAGATTTTGTAGTCATGTTTTTTGTTATGTGGCAGGATATTACCAATTGCTCTTTCTAATAGTTCTAAGGACTTAAAGAGCACAGTTGTCTCTCTCAAAACACTGTGAAAGCCACAGAAGGAACTTGCCATAAAATAAGCCACCACAGCAGGAACTTGTGATGAGCCCAGAAAGGAGAAATTTGCAACAGGAAGATGCTGATTCCAGGTCCGACAGAGGTACAGTCTGGTTAGTACATCTTGGTTAATGTATCCAGGCAAAAGTTCCCACTGTGGCAAACGGTGGGAAAGAAATAACAGCTCATACAGAGAATCACAGAATATCCTGAGTTGAAAGAGGCTACAAGGATCATTGACTCCAACTCTTCAGTGAATGGCACGTACAGGGATTCAATCCATAGCCTTGGCATTATTAGCACCAAGTGAGCTAATCTCAGGGTATACCTGGAACTTGGACTGTATAAAGGTTGTACCCCCAGAATAACAACTCTGGGAACCCCACCACCGAGAAGCCCAGGGTGAAGAAAGGATGCTTTAGGATCCATGGGTGGTAACTATTTTCTGTATTTTTGACTTTGGCATTTGGTCTCATTTGCACCTCAATTTGGGCAGAGGCATCTTTCACTAACTGGATCATAACAACAGTTTATGGGGAGAAATTAGATACCAAAACTACTGCCAGAATATTTATTTTAACTTTAACTTGTGCTGTCAGGATTTTTTAAATGAATGTGATATTTATTGATGTGCCTAATGTAGCATAGACAGTCTCTTCAGTCATGTATAAAAAGTTTACTACAATAGGACAAAATCTCCCTCATAGACCACAATTTGAACACAGACTGACTAAAAATAAAGAAAAATAACTGTTGCTTTTCAATGATAGTCAGAATCCAGTTGTTAATCTTTTTTCAGAGAATCCCAATTTTGCAATAAAGGTTGGCAGGCAAGACTTACTACGACTAAGACCTGTCAGAGAGCCACCACAGTTTTTAATTTTTCCATGTTTCCATGGAAGTTAAGTAGATTAAGTAGATTACTTTATAATAAAGACATGTGAGGTACTTTGGAAATTATGCAGCCTGCAAACCTTCTTCATTTGCTAGAACTGCAAAATCATGGATCATGCATTTTTCAAAACAAAAACAAAATGAAATTTGTGTGCCTAATTTTTGAGCTACCACAGAACATAAAATCATTTGGACCTACAGTAAGAATCAGGGGGGAAAAAAAGTGTGACATAATTATCTCTACATCATTCCTGCAATTTCAAGAGCATTAACATTTGTGACAGTCATGGAGTCATGACAAGGAAATTAAAAGCATTAAAATGACCTCAAAGACAAAGTAGGGAAAAGCATATAAAACAATGAATTCCAACAAATAGCATGTGCTCCTCTTCAACTTACAGACAAAACTACTCCCCTCATGACCACCAAGAAAGATATTTAAATTCAGATAATTTAGACTTCCTTACATCCCTTGGAATTCCTTTAAGTGCCTTTACTGTTTCTAGTGATTTGAGACTCATGCACACAACCAAAATAACAGTTTTAAAACCAGCCAGAAAACATCAAGTGCTGAGTATTGCATCTAAGTTACACTTTATAACATTTTATTAAAATGAGTTTTATTAGTAACAGCTCCCTATAATTTCTAGATATAGAAGTTAAATGAGTATTCCTAAGTCTCACTGAATTACATTCTCTGGCCCAGGAGGCAGAGTGTAAACTGGGTTTGCCACGGGTTTAGGAACTAAGAATGTACCATGTATATGTTCTCTGTCATCCAATGGAAGCCTGAAGATGAAAGCGTGAGAGAAGGAAATACATAATATTATAAGTTGGCCTCAATGTCACTTATAAATTCTGCAAGACATAATTCCATTCCCTTTGTGAAGACGAGTGTTTTAATGAAGCTGGACAAGAAATAAGAAATGTCCTTTGTTGAAGGGAATCTCTAAGGAGAGAAAGGAATCAAATTTGGGACTCTTTGTGTTCTACAGCTGGAAACGGTTTTACCTATTTGAAGACTGACAAATATTAGAGAAAAAGTACAAGTCAGATACATTCTAGCAGATGCCAGTTTCTCAAAAGCAGGTTCAGCAAATCTTGCTGAAAAAACCATATTCCTACACATTTATTTAATTTCATAAATGCAAACTCATGATGGCAGTATTGAACAGGCCAAACTTTCACTTGAAAGGTCTGAATAATGTAAATCACAATGGAATCTCCAACAAGATTAGGAACCCCTTAGCAAGAAAAAAATGTTCACTTCATCGATAATCAGCTCACTTCCACAACTGAAAATAGTGGTGTAAGTGGTGCTTAAAAAGTAGGAAAGTAGTAAAAATGAAATAACACTAGAAATAATGAAAAATTAGAAGCTTAAAGAGTGACATTTATGCTTGGATCCTTTCAGAAGAGATCTAATGGGATGTTACCCACACTTAATTATTTCACTAAAATACCCAGTAAATTTCAGTTCTGCAAGATAGCTGGACATGGAACACTTCTCTGCACAAAATGTTCTGTGATCTGCCTTTTACTGAGAATTCACCTTGTTCACCCTGTCACCAAATAACCTTGTGGCTATTCCATAGCCACATTATGATTTTGAGAGGTTGTGTTTTACTCTGGGGTGCCACCCCTGCTTCTCAATAGACAGTTCTATGAAACTACTCAAGATCTAAATTTGATTGTTCATATCATTACTTTAGGAGGAGCTAACTTTCCTTCACACTGACCCTCACTTTATACCAATAGTTTTAATGAAATTACAGGAATTTGAAATTAGGTCTTAAGTCAAATGTTCATTATTTCTCTAAAACATAATATCTGCCACTAAATATTTCCTTTCACAGAAAAATCTGAAGACAAGTTGCCATAAAAAGCTGAAAAGGAGCTAAGAAAAGCCCAACAAAACAGCTACCTAATTTTATCCTTTAGTCAAGTGACTGAAGCACTTATATGGAAACTGCATGTATACATGCATTTCACTGAACAAAAGAAACTTGGATACAAAGTAAACTTATACTTGAAATACACTAAAGCAATCTGCTCATTAAAAGAGGTTTCTGTGGCAACAAAACCTAACATTTTTGAACCACATTAATTTCTTAAGTACTTCAAATATATTACTGGTAGTTTAGTAAATGGTGGAAGAGGTATAGGAGTAATGTGAATTGCAGCTGCACTGGGCCCAGATCACGCCATGTTGCTATGATTTATCTTCGCTATCAGCTTGGGTCACAACACAGTACCAAAATCTTCTTGGTCTTCTTTACCTCCCACCAATAAATCAGTCTAGGGTTCAACAAAAACCTAGAATTTTGACAATTTTATAAAAGGAGCATTTAAGTCTGGCAAGAATGCTACTTGAAATTCTCCAGAAAAATAAAATAACGAATGTGTCAGCAAACAACAAGAAATCTTCCCTATTTACAATAAATGTAGCTTTTCATAAATATCATAACTAGTAGAAAAAGTGGGAAAATGAAAGTTTTTGTTAACAGATGCACATCATAGATGACAATCAGTACCTCCTTTAGCACCGAAATAGTAGATTTAAATACATTAATTTTGACTGTGTTAATGATTGAAAACTAGAGATAGCAGTGCTGACTTCATGATCAAATTATCCATGGGCATAAAGCCAACCAGAATTCAAATGAAACAAAGTTATCTTAGGTAATTATCTTATCTTATCTTATTGTTGTGTCTCTCCAAATGTCTTAGGAATAGCCCAATTTGGGCAAAACCGAAATCTTTAGGTTTCTTTTTCTTTTTGAATTACCATCTAAGTCTGAGCTTCCCGCCCCACACCCCTCCCCACTTGGCAAATGAAAGGTATAGCTAAACGTCATATTTTAAAATAAAGTTGAGGTTTTAAGTTTTTTCAGTAGTATTGGTCTCACTGGAAACAGGAAGCTTGCAGTCACTGAGGAAAACTGGAATGGTGATCCTTTTAGTCAGGTTAGTTCTGGCTTGCTAAACACAGAGACAAAACAAATAAGCTAGTTTTGTGCTGGCTGTCCATACATTACCTGCACAAAGCTTCACACTGACTTCTGTATAATACTTTTCCACTTTCAAGTCTTATTAGACTAATATTTAAATGAACGTATTTACTCCAGAATTTAGCTAACAGATGGTTCTGCTTTAGTAGACATACCTATGAAAAAAGAGAGCATCTGCAGGAAGAACTGTAATCAGCATTGGTGAGGCCTTACTGCAAGTACAACATTCAGTTCTGGGCCACTCAATTTAAAAAGGACAATGAGGTGCTGGAGTGTGTCCAGAAAAAGGCAACAGAGCTCTTGTATGGTCTAGGAAACATGTCTTAGCAGGAATGGCTGAGGGAGCTGTTTTTGTTTAATCTCAAGAGGATGCTCTCTGCAAGTACCTGAAAGGAGGGTCTAGTGAGGTGGGGGCCAGTCTCTGCTGCTGTGTCTGCAGTGACAGGACCAGAGGAAATGGTCTTAAGCTGAGATAGGGGAGATTCAGAGTAGCTATTAGAAAAAAAAATGTCACTGTTAGGGTTGTCAGGTATTAGAATAGGTTGCCCAAGGAGGTGGTGGAGTCACCATCCCTGGGGATGTTTAAGAGGTGTCTGGATCTGGTGCTGGATGATCTGGTTTGGTAGTTTAGTGTTTGAAATGTTAGTGCTGAGTGAACAGTTGGATTGAGTGATCTTGAATGTGTCTTCCAACCTTGATGATTCTATTCTAAGAAAATGTTGCCCTGGCATGGAAGGTAATAACTAGTTACTACTTAGAGAACAGAAAGAACAAAATTCTTAAAAATTGAGAACACGCCACAAATGTAATGATTTTAATTATGGTTCACATGTCTAGCCAGATATCCTAAATATAGCCATTGTAAAATTATTGCAAAGTCACTTAAAAATAAACTATAGAAATCATGGAGAAAAGATATCCAGGACGAGTCAGCTGGGTAATAAGGCTATGTTGAAGCAAATTAATTTTATAATCCTTAATAACTGGTTGAAGAGATCAAAACTAGAAAACCTCCAATCACTACTCTATAACTTTATATGATTATTTCTAACCTACAGCTGCATTTTGGATAGATAAACAGAAAAAACCCCCCATGATACTTGTAGAAAAACCCACAAAATAAAACCAGTTTTAAATACTCCTTAAAGAAAGGGTAGAAGTGGGGTGGAAAAGCAAACAGTTTGAAAAAGACATTGACAATCTTTTTTCAGCTCCCTGCTGGGTAATATGAGCATAACACCAATAGGTGTGGGACCTAAAATTGTTGAAAGTGAATAAAATTTGACCCACCATCTGTTTTTCTTAAAAACAGACAATTAACGATTTAATTGACTTGGCACACCATATATTACAGTACATATGTCACACTAGATGAAGTGATTTAGTTTCTACAAAGTTGTAGAAAAGGTGCCTTGAAGCTTTTAGATTATTCTTATTTCTTGGTTGTAATATTTTAGAGACACTTTTTTATTTTGAGAAAAAACTATGCCTAGGGCTTAAATTCTGTCATGTGCAGCTTTTAGTCTTTTTAAATGCAATGCTAAAGTAGGAAATAATGCACCATACTGCTATGCCAAATGTTATTTATTACACTGTGTCTGTGCTTTCATTTTATGAAGCCTGCGGCTGGACTGTCAGATTACAGGTGTCCTTTAGGTTGAAATAAAAAGTTAACAGTAGCAATTGCCATGTTAACTGAATACATAGTGTATTCACTACTGCCCAAGTATAAGGCATTTTCCCAGATTATAAGTACACTAACACAATGTACATTTTCAGGATTATTTTCGATTTAATTTATCTATGCCTTACTATACATTTAAGTGGCTAAGCATAGGGAGAAAAATAAGCAATTTGAGGAGAAAATAATATTAGCACAGTACACTTCAATAAACAAATTGCAATGCAGTATCTTTAGGAAGCCATAGTGCTCAATGGTTTCTATCATCAGATATGAAATTATTTTTTAACCTAAATATGATCTACAAGTGTCATGTAGAAAGCAACTATAACACTTATGCTCTAAGGTTTTTTTTCATACTTCTTACAGTTAGGCTTATGATAAGATTTATTATTGCAGCTATGTGCATAACCTACAGCTATTACATTCATATCTGTTTTAAGTAATTGCAAGACAGAATTCTAAAAAATTCATGGTTGTATGTAATAAATAATAAATTGGTGACAGCCTCTAGGTCTTACTAACAAGAAAGTGATCGTATTCAACAGCGCACTCCATTTTTGTCACTCACAATTAAGGCCATCACATTTTGTTTTCCCCTCAATTTAGCCAAAATTTTAAACTGAAAGGTCTTTCTTTTTTTTTTTTTTTTCCTCCAATACTACTGACAATGCTACTACCAAAAAGTTTAAATTTTTATATAATTCACCATTTTTCAGAAAGTCAAGCACAATTTCTTCCCCCTTGTGAAATTCCTAGTTGTTAAGGCAACCATTTTCTCTATGCACCTGTATGTATTTACTGTAAATCTGGTCTATAAAAGCAGCCATTTCTTTAATTATAGTGAACTTTACCACTTGTATGGCTTTTTCCTTATCCCTAACTCATCATATGTGAGATATTGATTACTTTTTTTTATCCCCTTAGACCAAAGAAAGAATGCATTTAACATCATTTTTCTCCACAGAACTAATTCAGACACCTATATGTTTCACAATTTTTAATATATAGCTATCATATATATACATAAATTATATGTGGTCTACTTGTTAGCAATGTATAGACAATAAACTGGAGAGAGCTCTGGATTCTGGAGGCCAAGTATTAAAAGCATTTAAAGTTTCTTTTTAGGAAGGTTATATAGTGTGGTTGCTATCCCATTAACATTAAATGGCCACAAGTGTTGCAATGACCTGCCATGGCAAGGTTCAGTGTTTGGCTGGGTTTGCCTTGGCCAGAGCTGGTTTTAAACTGGTTTGAGCCAAAACAGAAGTTATTTGGTAATGGTGTGACCTGTTACTTATCCTGTCTGAGCTTTTGTGCCAGTCATGGGCAGGGAACCTGACTAATGTGGGTAGACACTGTATAATATTCCACAGCCCTTGGTGGTTGTGGAAATAGGGGTGCAAAGTGGGGGAGTGGATTCTGCAAATTCAAAACAGTAACTGGGAATCAAAAAAGAAATAAAAAATAAACCAACAACACAAAAAACCCAATGACAAACAAGTTGGCTGTTTCAAGTAGTATGTAAAGGATAGTTGCCTAAGGAGACCCAAAGGAGAAGGGAATCCCACTAGGATCATCCTACTCCTCCAAGCACTGAAGTCAGGATGCTGATAAATTGTAGTACATTCCTCCCCACTGCCCTCTGCAAGTGGAAGGCAAATGTTAATGTTAGGGCACAAAAAATTTTGTGAAGGTGACCTTAAATCCAGGGAAAAGGAGCAGATACTAGCAAAGTTATGTGCCATCCTATCTGTATGGTTAATAAAGTTCCTCTGTGTTAATTAGACAATCAGAATGCTAGACTTAAAATGTGGATTAGACAAAGAAGAAATTCTTATTTCTTTTTATACTGTGTTCCCTTTTGCTTATGCTTAGACTGAATGTATCACTCCACTGAAGTGCAAGTTGCTCTTTATCCCTTCCTTTGGATGACACAGCTCTCATCATCTTAGATGAGATGATCTTCAGATCACCTCCCTGAAATGCCTTCTCAAAGACGAAGAATTGCAAGCCCCACGATTTTAGGGACAAGGTGCTCAAAATTTCACCAAGTAAAAATTTTTGAAATTCCTTCTTTAAATTTGGAATAATATCAGTTTGTTTCCCTATTTCCAAGAATTCAGTTGAGTTTTAAATAACATCATTAACAGACCTTCTAATTTCCATGATTATTAAATGCCTGCTAAAAGCACCTTCTAAGGCTGACTTGTGAACTCATTTGTTTCATGTCATCTAATTAATTTCATCAGGTTAACTACTGTATTTGTTCAATAATTTACATTAATAGTCAGAGAAAGTTGTCATAATATTGCTTTAATTACCATTCAATTAAAATATTGGTCATAACACCTATTTAGTAAAGTTCATTTTCTTCACAAATGGGTCTCTGTAACAATCCAAACAGTTCAACTTAATAGTCTTAAGTGACTAACAAAAGCAGTAATCAAGCTTTGTTAGTTTAGAGACACATCCTCATACCTCTATATTTTTCCTATGAGTTTAAAATGCAAATTTAATTGATATTATACTCTATGGTTTTATATGTTTTTCCATATTAGTTAATCATTAAAAAAACCAACCCAAATCTGCTACCATCTCCAGTTCCATTTAAAAAGAAAAAAAACCTATTATCTGCAGAAATTGAAACAAAGACCTTAAATGCCCTTCTGTATCACTGAAGTTTCTTGAAACTATTTCAAATTTCCAAGACATCGTAATTCTAAGTGCTTCTCTCCCAAGCCCCAGTTACAAGTAGTTCAAAACAGCATCCCAAAACTCAGTTTAGCTGAGAAGTCAGATGTGGTCATCTTTCATCAGCTGTCTCCATCACCTGTTAATCAACATTATTAAAGTTTTCACCATAGAATTACAACTTTGTTTAGTTTTACTTTCACAATGCAGTTGTACTTTCATGTAGGTAAAATAATTGAAATTGCACATACATGTTAGATTATTCAACTACAAAAATATTTCTCTGTGTGCAATTTATTTTTTTTATATTGAAAGCTGTTCCCACTTGAGGGAGTCTAATTATTTTTTTACCATGGTAAAGGAAAATATAGAACGCTGATTGTTACAAACCATAAAGGAACAGGTATTTTCCTGGCAGTTCTCAATGTGACAAAACTAAACCACAGAAAACTGCCTCCAAGGGACACTGGATTGATATAAAATGTTTTTATTGTCAGTATTATGATAAGTAATTTAGAACAAGAAAAAGCTGAAAATAATTTTTAGAGGAATGATATAAAAATAAGTGCAAGTTTATATTTCAAAATCCTCATTTTTTACTGCTTAAAAAAAAGCAAAAAATATTTGTTTCCCAGATTATTTCCAGAATTACATAGTATATAAATATTGACAATTCTATTGAACCTGAGGTTTGTGATACCTAAAGTTAAAAATAGAGTAATAAAATGAAGCTATCATGGAGATCATAGGATAAAAGTTTTTTGCCCTCCCACTACTTTTTCTTTCACTTTAACTTAGAGGTTCTAGAAAATAAAATTAATTCTGATTATTCACTGTATTTTTAGAGTGAATGGGACCAAAGACTGCATCAGAAGCACTAAACTCCACAGCATGATGTCTGGAAAACCGTAATATTTGCCTAGGCATATTACCTTGGATCTTCCTAGGGTTTCTCTGCCACTCACTTTCTCAGGTGTTCAATCAGATGTCATGAAAATTCCTGAAGTTACAAGGAATTTCAGATCAGCTACACTCATCTTGTGTTGCTTCAGCTTAGCAAATCACTTTTTACATGATTTGCAAGACTTTCAATAGGCAAAATATTTCAGCCTAGAGGAAGGGGAGAGGAAAAAAGGAAAAGGAGAGAAGAATGTGATGGAAAGAGAGAACGAGGAGTGGGAGAGAAGGGGAGATTAAAGGAGAGAACAGAGTGGCCCTAGCAAATAGACCTTTTTGTGTAAATGGAAGGACTTTTCTTCAATATCTGGAGAAGCCATTAATTGCAAATGATAAAAGATATGGCCAGATACTAAAACACAGAAATGTAATAATGACAACATTATTATTGTAATAATAATGATAACAACAAGAAGAAATGTATGCTGAACTGTTGATAGAGAAAGTAAAGACTCAGTGTTTAGACACGTTAGCACCATCTTGGAGCACTGGCAATATTTTGTTTTCTATAAAATTGAATCTTTCAGCATTTTGCACATGCTGCTAGTGGTTAAATAAAAAGCAACAAAAAGCTAAAGCTAAAGGCAAAGAGAGATGCCACTCTTTTCCTTTTATTAAAGAAAAAAATTTTAAAAGCCTAGATTTAGAATTCAAGGATAAAGATGATTGTCTATTTTTTGATGTGACAACACAGAAAAAAAATCCTCTCGAGATTAGAGATTGGATTTTTGCCTCAGTTTTAAGGAATGCAGATTCACACTATACATCTCACTTTAATAACAGATTTGCACCATGGGGATCAACAATGTGTTATTCTAGCATTTTTCATATGTCATTAAATACTTTACGCATATAAATACACCACACAGGGCTAAAAGAAAGGGGAAAGAAGAAAAAGCATTATTATAGATTTTTATTTCATTTCCATTTCTTACATTAAATATAATGATGAAAGGGGACATTCAGAATATATTTTAGATAACCAATATGAATTACCAGCATAAATGAGGCTTCTTTGAAGTTAAAACACTTTTTGTATAGTCTTTCATATAATTCTCTTAAAAAATCTAAAATTTAAAAAAAACTATAACAGAAAAAAAAAAAAATCAAGCAGAAATTCACGTAATGTCCCCTGTGGCAAAGAAACTAGACTTTAGTAAACTGTTGCTTCAGCACCAAAAAAATATGATGAAAACTTAGGAAAAGTTTGGAAATAACACCATTTACTGTCAAAGTGCAGGCTCATCAGTTCAGAAAAATTATAAATGAATTTCATGTAAGGTAATTTAATGATTACCGCACTATCTGTGCACCATCTTTGGAAGTAAGCTGGTGTAGTAGTTTTGCCTGGGGTAAGGGGTAGTTTTCCCAGAGGCTCATGGTGCTGTTTTGGATTTGCAATGAAAATAGCATTGATAAGAAACTGACGTTTTACCTACTGCAGATCAGTGCTTGCACAGAATCTTAATAGTGCACCACCCTAATAGTGAGGAGGCTGTGGTAGCACAAGCAGGAGGGGTCACAGCCAGAACAGCTGATCCCAACTGACCCAAGGGATAGCCCATACCATTTGATATCATGCTCAGCAATAAGAGCTGGGAGAGGAGGGCTACAGGGACCTTCAGAATTACAGAGTTTGCATTCCCAAGTAACCATTATGAATAATGTTGCTAAATATCTGCCTGACACCAGGAAAAGGAAAATTAGTGCCTTGCCTAGTTTTGCTTGCATGGGCACCTTTTGATTTACTTATTAAACTCTTCTCAGTCCATGAGTTTTCTCACTTTTTCCGTCTGGATTCTGCCCCCTATCCTGCTGCAAGAGGTACGAGCACGTGGCCGTGTGGGATTTAGGTGCCTGCTGGGGTTAACTGCAATAGTCAAATATAAATAGGCAAATCATTATAGCATTAAAGCATTATAACTTTTAGGCATTTTCTCTGGAAATATGTTACAGAAAATGCCAATCAACAGCAAACTGAAATAAATGCCATCAATAAATGCAAGATACACTTTACTCTAATACAATATAAGTAATTAATAGAAATTTCTCAGACTATGAAAATATATGATGAAAAGGCCTGCTGATGTAATTGTTTTCTAGCATAATAGCACTCACAGGAATTAATTATTGACTTGGAGGAAAAAGAAGGGAAAAAAATAATATTCTCAGGGCATATGCTTGGCAATACGGAAAACCCAGAAGTCCAAGTTAGAAAAGTGTAGCATCTTAATCAGTTATACTTATTCTTTTGAATGTTTCATCTAGAAAAATTTTGAAAAAATCTATACATACATACATACACTTTAAGTTCTGACTGTATTTTAAATATAGTGCTGACCTGCTTGCAGCTACCTGACATACTGAAATGTACAAAACAAAACAACTAGCTTCACTCTTCACCCAAGCAAGATGCATTTTCAGCCCTCTGTTCCATGCAATGCCAACAGATGAAGACATTTAAGCAGCTACTATGCCATGATGTTACCTCAGTAGATAAACAGATGGAAATCTTACTTCTGTCACCCTTTCACAGGCTGAGGTAGCAGGAAATGCATCTTAGTGTTTTGAAAGCTGACACCTCCAGAGACTGCCACACACAGACCTTCACCACTGCAAGGAAATTGATGCAGTGCAGCCAGGAGGGGAGCCTCCATCAACTCAAATTCAAGTGTAGTAAAAGGCATGGACTAATCAGGCATGGCAAATTCTGTGTTGTAAAATATGTGGAGAAAAGAGGTTTGAAGTCAGGAATCATGGCCAGTTGGTGGAGAACACAAAAATCATCTACTGCAAATAAGGAGGTAGATTCACTCACAGGTAAGAAAGGTATTAAGTATGGACAAAGAACTCTATATTTCTGCCACTTTTTAGAGCTCTTCAAGTCAAGATATCCTAACTTCTATTCTATCATGTTGGGCTTTTAAATTCTACCCTTTGCCCAGGAGAATAGTAAAGCATGAATTGCTTTACTATTTGTGTATTTGTTTTTGCTTTCAGTTACAGAGATAAAGCTCAAAAATGCTTGTAAAAAAATTCTATCTTAAGCTGCTTTGAATATATTTTTTACTCCCAAATAAAAAATAAACAGTTACTCTCTTATAACATATATGCTTAATGCAGAAGACAACGAAACCGATTGCAGTCAAATACACACTGAAATGCTGCAGAGAACAAATCAGAGTAACAGCCACTTAGCCCAGTGTCCTGGTTTAAGCAGTAGCTAATACTTAGGGACATAGCAAAAGATGACCTTTCCACATGAAATGTATTCATACTGCCCAACAGACTAAGGTCAGAGCAGTGAAAATCCTTCTGCTTCTTTATGGATAACACTATCACAAAAGGTTGGATTGCTAAATGCTTTTAATTAAATATTGTAAAGCAGAAAGAATGGCCTACAATTTTATTGAATAAAATTAAAAAGTCATGGGAGTCACCTTCAAATAAAACTTGTCTGATCAGTTCTCCACTGAGAGAGGGGAATTGTAGAAAAGGATCATAAGTCATATGCCACCTTCTTTTTAACCAAACAAAACAATTATGTACAATTATGAACATTAAATTGACTTGTTGAAGAAAAATAACCTCATTTTTAAATCAACTTGGAGAATATAATATTAGCAGCACTAACATGGAGAATCAGAATAATTAGGGTAGGAAGAGACCTCTGAAGATGGGCTAGTCCAACCTGAGATCATCTAGTCCAAAGCCAAATCAGATTTAAAACTCAGCTTGCAAAAAAGAAGCCTATATGCAAAAAGCACCAGTAAATAAATCTTTTGGGACATAGAGAGGTGAAATGGAGAAAAAGCATACAATTTCATTATCTAAGAACTTGCTTTTAGACCAAAGACCTATTTTCACCAATCTGGGAAAGTTAACATAAAAATGAAAGTTTCTCAATACCCAAAAGATACATCTCCCAGAAATTATTTTAAATGACATCCAAAAAACCCCACACAAATATACATGCTGATGCAATGACTTTTAGAGACACAGCTTGTTGTTATTTTTAAATGACCTGAAACCAATGTATTTGTTTTGAAAGATTACAGTTACAAGAAATACTGGTAAAAATTTATTGAGAAGCTAAATTCCAGTGGCTGCATAAAATGTTCTAATTTTTTAACCCTCTACTACATGATATTTTTAAGACCTTCTTTATAATGTAACCTGCATAGGCTTTTAAGTACTCAGAAATACCACTTAAGGTATTATGAAAGATCACATCTGATGAAACATTGATTTATATTTGTCCCTATAAATTTTATGAAGTATATTATTTTTAATATTTAAAAATTACAAATTACATAGCAACATTTGACTATTTGTTGGGTTAAAAGTACATTTGTTTGTGCTTAAATACACATGTACACAAACAAACTGCACACAGTCACTTGATTAAAGGTAGAAAATGGCTAGTAGAGCAACAGTAGTCTTTTTATTCAAACCCAAATGCAAAACTTCTATCCTGATAAAGATAGGAAATTCCTTATTTCAGCAGTAAAACAAACATGAACTTTTCTAATAATGAAGATGAGCTATTGAAGATTGAAATGTTAAAAACCTGTTGGAAGAAATTAGTAATTAAAAGCTAATATCCCAATAACAACAACAAAACAAGCAAAATGAACAACAATTAAAAAAACAAACAAACAAAAACCCCCAAAATCAACCAAATTAAAAAAAAAAACCAAACCAAACCAAAACCTAAACCAAAAACACATCACAAAACCTGTTCTGAAGGTATGCATCAAAGTTTTGGAAGAACTTATTTTCTAGGGAACAACACATGATCATTTGTAAACAGCCCTCTCATAACCCCCAAAAGCTACCAACAACTAGTAATCAAATAAGACAGGTACTCCATCAGAGAGAAGAAAAAAAACTTCCAATTTGCCTAGCTGCCATAAAGCAATAGCAGAAAACCTATGTAATTTTTCTGTACCCATGATTCTGTGAGAAGAACTTGGGTTGTGACTTAAATTGCACGTTGAAAAGCTTAAGAAATGTCCAATTTCTTAAGGTGATTTTAGTAGTGTAGGACAGAGATGCAAATACAATTTCTATTTTCAGAAAGTGTTCCAAAGGACATCTGAAAAGTACAGAGATGTAAACCTGAGATGTAACAAGACTGTCGAAATTATAATTAAGCTTAAATTCAGCTGACACATGGATAAAAATTACATCCGCAAACCATCATGGTTTTTTAAAGCAAAGTCCTGCATTATAAATCCACTAATGCTTTCCAGAAAGATTAGCTGGCATAGAGATGAGAGAAATTCAATTTAGGTATATTATTTGCAGTTCTAAAAGGGCATTTGAGGAAGCCCAAACGGAAGGTTCTTACAGAGATTAGGAACTCTTTCATAAAATGACAGGCTTTTTTTTCTGCATGTTGGCTTAAAATATAGTTAGTTGATGGTAAAAGTTCTGCCAGAGGAGAGAAGTCACTAAAGGACTTCTTCAGTATCTAAACTGTTTCACAGAATCACAGAATGGGTAAGCCTGGAAGGGAGCACAGTGAGTCATCTGGTCCAACCTCCCTGTCAAGCAGGGTCATCCCAGAGCACAATGCCCAGGAGAATGTCCAGATATTGAATATTTCCAGCTCTTGAATATTTCCAGCGAGGGAGATTCCAGTACATGGTCACTGCATATTAAAGAAGTTCTTCCTCATGTTCAGGTGGAACTTCCTGTACACCAGTTCTTGCTCACTGCCTCTCATCCTATTGCTTGACACCACCAAGTAGAGTCTGGATCCATCCTCTGACACCCTCCCTTCAAATACTTATATACATTGATGAGATCCTCTCTCCAAGATATTTTCTCAAGATTGAACAAGCCCAGCTCCCTCAGTCTTTCCTCATAAGAGAGATGCTCCAGGAGCATCCAGCAAAATTATCTATTTTGCCCTCCACTGGACTCGCTCCAGGAGCTCCATATCTCTTTTTCACTGAGGATTCCAGAACTGGACAAAGCACTCCACTGTGCCTCATTTAGGGCTGAGTAAAGGGGCAGGATCACCTCTGCTGATCTGGTAGCAATGCTCTTCCTAATGTACTCCAGAACACCATTGGCTTTCTTGGCCACACAGGCACACTGCAGGGCTCGTGGACAGTTTGTTTTCCAGCAGTTTCCCCAGGTCCTTCTGCACGGAGCTGCTTCCCAGCAGATCAGCCCCAAGCCTGTACTGGTCCATGGGGTTATTTTTCCCCATGTGCAGGACCCTGCAGGTTGAATTTCAAACTCTTCTCTGCCCATCTCTCCAAGCTCTTAAGATCCTTCTGAAGGCCTGGACAGCCCTCTGGGTTGGCCACTCCTCCCAGCTTTTTGTCATCAGTGAACTTGCTGAGGAGGCATCTGCCCCTTCATCCAAGTCATTGATGAATAAGTTAAAAGATACTGGGCCCAGTATGGAACCTTGGAGGACATCTTTAGTGAAAAACCTTCAACTAGGTTGTTACTGATTATGACCCTCTGGGATCTGCCATTCAACCGGTTCTCAATCCACCTCACTGCCCACTCATCCAGTCAACAGTTCCTGATTTTGTCTATCAGGATTTTGTGAGAGACAGTGTCAAAAGCCTTGCTGAAGCCGAGGTAGACAATATCCACTGCTCTCTCCCCATTGATCCAGGTGGTTGTTTCACTGTAGAAGGCAATCTGTTTGGTCAAGCCTGATTTACCTTTAGTGAATCCATGATGAATACTTCTAATCTAATACTTCCTGTCATCCATATGGGTACAGATGGCATTCAGAATGAGGTGCTCTATCACCTTTTCAGGGATTGAAGTGAGGCTCACTGGCCAATAGTTCACTGTGTCCTCCTTCTTGCCCTTTTTGAAGACTAGGGTGAGATTTGCTTTTCTCCAGTCCCCAGGCACCTCTCCTGATTGCCATGATGATCTTGCAAAGATGACTGTGAGTGACCTCGCTACAGTGTCCAGAAGCTCTCTCATGGATACATCCTGCCAGAGCCTTGTGGATGTCAAGTTTGCTTAGGTGTTATCTAACCCAATCCTCCTTCACCAAGGAAAAGTCTTCCTTCCAAGACTCCTTTACCCTGGTCTGTGTCAGAGAACCCTGAGGGCTGATCATGTCAGTGAAGATTGATGCAAAGAAGGCATTTGATAACTCTGCCTTCTCTGCATCCCCTGTTACCAGGGTCCCCCTCCATTTACCAATGGGCCCACATTATCCTTTTGTTTTTTTCTATTACTGATGTATTTTAAGAAGCCCTTCTTGTTGTCCTGGACATCCTTGGCCAGATTTAATGGCAGATGGGCCTTGGCCTTCCTGGTCTCATTTCTACTTATTCTGACAACCTCTCTATATTCATTCCAAGAGGTCACTTCCATCCCTGCTTTCATCTCCTGTGTATTTCCTGTTTATGTCTGAGTAATGACAGGAGTTCTTGATTTATTCACACACATCTCTTGTCCCCTCTGTCTGATTTCTTACTTGTTAGGATGCATCGTTCTTGTGCAGGGTTGGAAGTGATCCTTGGATCACTCTTGGGCCCCATTTCCCTGTGGTGCCTTCTTCTATGGGATTCTTCAAGGAACATCCCCAAGAAGACTGAAGTCATCTCTCCTGAAGTCAATGGCTGTAATTTTACTTGCTGCCCTGCTTCCTCCTCACCCAATATTGAACTTCGCAATCTCATGGTCACTACAGCCAAGGCTGCTCCCAATCTTCATATCACCAAAAAGGCCTTCCCAGTTCATTAGTATGAGGTCGAGCAGTACACCATTCCTTGTGGGGTCTTCCAGTACCTGCGTCAGAAAGCTGCCATCAATGCTTTCCAAGATCCTCCTGGATTGTTTCTGCTTTGCCATGTTGCTTGTCCAGCAGATGTCAGGGTAGTTAAAGGTATTGTCTAACAAAACATATTAGAAGATGGAAAACAAGGCAAGCAGTGAAATGACAAAGCTTGCTGATGATAGCTTACACAAAGCAGTAATGAGGACAGTTATCTGTGAAGAAATAAAGAAAGGTCCTGCAAAACCAAGTAAGCAGTAAAATGGAAGATTAAATACATTGTATTTTCTAGGAAAAAAAATGAAAAGGCATCAGATAAAGTTAGTAGAACTACAGTGAACAGAAGGAAATACTTCTTCACTGAAACGTCCTTGCCATAAAATATTTAGAATACTAAAACTATATGTGAGCTTGAGAGGAAAACCAGACAAAATCATGTATGAAAAAGTCCATCAAGTTTTATTTACTCTAAATACACTGGATTTAGGAAGTGTCTATGCCATAAACTGTTAGGGAGTAAGAAAACATTTCGTAGAAGTATCACTATATAATTGCTTGCTCTTTTTCCTTATGTTGTACCCAGTTAAATGAAAATTTATTATGCCTCTCTACAACTGTTCTCATATTCTTATAATCTACGGATTGCAAGCAGGAAATTTTATGTTGAATGCATTGTTTGAAAATCAGATAAAAACACTGTTTATATAGTTGGATAATGCTGACTGAGTAGGGTCAGAAAAAGTCAGTGGTGAATTGTGGCCAACAAAGCAGGAAGAACACAAGAGTAAAATACAAAACCAATTACTATTTTGGCATTAAGTTAACAAAGGGAACTGCCCCAAGTTTCTGAAATGGATGCACTTTTGCTCAATATGTTTAAGAAATATCTGAAATAGAAATGATCTTGAAATATAAAACTTGCAACAGCTTTAAGCAGACATGGAATTAGTACAGAGAAATTTTTCCTGTATTATTAAACTGTTGGTAAGTAGTATTGCACAAAAATAAGTGTTTAATTCTTTTAAAAATACAAAGCAGTATTTGCATTTAAGAATTTGAGCTAATCATGAGACTTACTTGAATTAAAATAATTTGCATGGATTTTCACCATTAGTGTGAATCTCTGCATGTCATTCTTTCTGCAAAACAAAGTTAGGATGCACAAGGAATAGAACTGGGGCTAGAATCCAATTAAATAAGTAATTTATCCTGTCTAGCTAATGCACCACAAAACATACAAAGAGAAAAAGCACATGATGAGAAACACAGAGAAGAGAGGATAGAAAGGCAGCAGAAATCATCATAACAATGAAAATACCGCAAGACAATATACACTGAAATTTATAAAATTAAACAGTTCAGAAAATAGAAATGTGTCATAGATTTAATTCTTGACTTTGATGTGCAGAAAGCAGAAAAGCTTTACTTCCCCCATCCTCACAAAAGGGGGATTACACAGTATTTAACCAAAGAAACATATCAACTGTCTCGTGAAACCCAAAACTACACAATGAAACTGTCCACAGCCTTACTGAGGTTTAGTTGGTTTTTTTTTAATTAGCCAATAATAAGAACAGTAAGAATTAAAGCTATATTTTTCTCTTGGTAGAATGAACATGAAGGCATATGTGTCACAGATAAGCTACTTTCACAGTTTGTCAAAATGAGACCTTCCTGAAGTCTGTGTTATAGTAAATGTTTCTTATTTCACACGTTTGAAATTCATGTTTCTAGACACGGGGGACTAACAGTGGATTCAAATAATTCAGTATTCTGTCACCAATAGAAAAGCAATCACTGTTGGGAGGTTAGTCATGGAAAAATATCTCTGTGCCATCTGCAACAAAAAACCTCAGATGTGTCTGAAGCTCAGTCCTTACTGCTAGGAAAATAGGATGAAATGTGGATCACAAACTCCAGACAGCTGCCCCAGGCTGCCCTAGTATCCGAAGAACTCGGGTGCAAGCCATAGTGCTTGAAGCAAGATGAACGTCATGCTTTAAGCAAAAAGAAGTCTTCTGAAATACCGGATGTCGGAGTGTAAATCCCATATCTTAAAGTTCAATCATCATTGTGGAAAAGTGAACAAGCAAGTCAATTTTGCTTCAAATTCACTTTTTACCTACACTACTATTTAGCTTGGCATCTTAAATAGTCCTCTACTTAAACCTATCATTGCGCTTTAGTCAATGTAACCTTCTTCAACTTTATTTTCTTATGCAATTAGATTGGAGTATGTCTGATGTATGAATAAACCATTTTTGTCCTAATAGGAGGCAGAACTATCAGGAGAATCTGCTGATTTAAGAGTTTTCAAAGAATAGAGAAAAAATAAAACAGATACACCAAAAGAGAAAAATTTCCCTCAGATTTGGCCACAGCACAGAAACCGAGGGTGTGATATCAGGACCTAACAGAACAAGACTGCCCTAAGGTTAGTTTTGTCTGTTTCAGAAGACTCAAATCTGACCTAAGCAGAAGCTCAGCTTTCTCACATGATGCTGATAAAGCCAATTTTTACTATATTTACACTATTGATTTCATTCCCTATAGCATCTTTTCCTAATAATTTACACCGTGACTATTTACATTATTTGTCAATCCCAAAAAATTTTGTCATACACTTCATGTTGAAAGACTGTATAAGGAATATCTTGTATTTAATCTTTCATACGGGTCCAGAGTTACTAAGAGAGACAAGTGTGTATGAAAGCTATTACACTTTATATTCTCATATATAATTTTCCAGGAACTATAATATTCAATTGCTAGATTATAAAAGTTTTTTGTGAATCAAAATAAATTCATAATTCTGCAAAATCTTATCTCAGAAAAATGGGTTTCTTTGAAGGCTCTGCCATAAGTTTGTCTCATATTTTGTGCCACTGTTTTTTACTCAATTACAGATGAAAACCATTCAGTTCCAGTGTTTGAGTATGTTGGAGATTGTTTCTCTACTACGACTGTTTAGCTAGATACTTCTTTCCTCTTCACCATGGCTTTGAGAATAGAAGTGCTACTGTGACAATATGGCACCATTTCCTGAAATATTGAATGATCCTAAGCATTCATGAAACACGCCAACATTTAAAACTATTAATTTGTGGTTTCTTTTCATAGTAATGATATGGGAAGTCTGAATATAATCCATTATTTATTTGTTTTATTTGTTAATTACACAACCACCAAAGTCTGATCTCATTTCTAAAGAAACGTTTTCAAAAAATCCCTAAAATTATTATGTGAAAATAATTCACTTACAATTTCTAAATATTCCATGTTTTTACTTAATAATGCTACACATATATTTGAAGCATGAAACAGACCCAAAACAGTTTATACTACAGTGGATAACAGATAGCTATAGTGAGGCAGTGCTCGTATTTCTGTCCTGTGTAATCCCTATATTAATTATTCTATCTTTTAGAGTAGTGTTATTTTATGGGATACTGGAAAAGGGATTTCAAACCAACGATGAATATTTATTTACTTTAAAATAGTCTCACAAATGCTTAATTTTTACTATTTAAATATTTATAATGTTATCCAGCCATTAAAAACCATAAAATAACTCCATGTGCAACACGTCAATGTAGAAGTAAACAAAATTTCACAATATCTTCCTAGATTTTCTCAAACGGCAGATACATAAAAGAGGATCACGTATTAGTTCTTGTAATAGCATAAACTTAAAAGAATTACTCAGTTAAAAACTGATAAATACAGATGTATTTAAAAATTAATTTGTCTCATTCTATCACTAAAAATTATGTGGCATATTCAGTTCTATTCCAGTCAGAAAGGAGGCGTCCTTCTATCTTGCACTGTAAGCAAGTATACCATTTTGGAGGACAGAGGGGAAAGGGCCCTGAGTGATGACATCTCATAATCTTTTGTTCTTCATATTCCATGTAGGAATTGGAACGATCTTCAAAATGCCTGGCAGAATCAGATGCAAATGTCACTTAAATTTAAGAATGTCTTTATGAATTTTGATGGGATGAGGCATGGATATCTTCACTACATCTAGTTAGTTGAGTCTGAGAAGCACAGAAGCAGATATTTAGGCATCAAAACCTTTTAGTAGTAAATTATTTTAGTAAGTAGTGTTATCAAGTACAATATCAAGTAATTAACTCTAGCATAAGCAGATCAGTAAAAAGAAACAATAAAGTACCCATATTATCTATATGCATTTCATTGTGTTTTAGTGATTTTACTTTGAAAAAAGCTTTACAAGTTCCTGAGAAATGCCCATTAGCAGCTGGAGCACCAAAGGAATGCTATTCAATTGCATCCTATGAATTACCTCAAATGAATGTAATTTGTACCTTTCAAGATTGCTCCATGGTGAAAACTAATCAAGGGCAGTGGGAATGATCAGAAGAAGATTCAGTTCAAAAATCAATGGATCTAATGTAAAATGCTAATGTAATTGTACCTGTCACATAAGCAGAAATTTACAAGGCTTAAACACATAATAAATGCATGTAAAAATAAATACAGTATCAGCCACAGCTGGCTGTCTAAGTGAATAGTGGAATTTGTGAGGTGGAAGAGGTCAAGTTAAAGTAATACATTTGATCTAGTCAAGAGATGAACAAGCAAGTTAAGTATACATTCTAAAGTATTCATGAAATAACTTAAACTGAAATTTTCTTTGACCCTGACTTCTAGAAATCATCGTTCTCTTAAGTATTTCTAAAAATACTCAGACAAGGGAAAAGTCTTTGCAATTTTTTGATTCTAGTAAATAATTCAGTGTTATGTCACAGCCCTGAATGCATTGTTCTAACGCAAATACTCAGTTTACCTCATTGGACTTTCTCTCAACTTCCAATCAATAAATTTCAAAACTTAAATTGCAGAACAGTTGCTAATCCAAAACACTACCCATTTATGCATCTGTTTTCAGCGCCTACCATCGTTACTAGAAAGGACACAACACGGTTTTAAAAACAACAAAAATAGCAACCCCTTAAGACATGACTTGCCTTTGATACCCTTTCCTTTTTTTTTATGACCATTGCCCAGTTTCTGTGATGTCTAATGAACACATCCTCTCAGGGATCAAAATGAAGGCAACTTAGAGAAAAAAATTATCGCATACTCTGGATTGGTGGCGAGGTGGTGGTGGGGNTTAGTGAACTAACATAAATTACCATTGTAGGGCAAGAGAGAAATAGATTTGATATCTAGGCATACAATCACAAAGTTGATTATATGGAGATGCTGTTGTGAATGTTCACCCTTTCTGTACCCTTCTACCTATTCATATTCAATTAATTTTATTCTTGCAGAACTATAGCTTCTAAGAATAAATGTAACTCATGAATAAAAGAAGACATAGCATATAAGAATAGACAATAATCCTCTGCCTTCTTCAAACTAAAACTATTGCAAGTAAAATTACTTTATCAGGAAAGAATCATGTAAATAAAAGAATTGACAACTTGAGCTCTGCAAGTTAGAGTTCAGATCATTTTCCATGCAAATATGGTTCTAGTTTTGCTGTATTAACAAATTATTAAACTTGTTTATACTAATCATTCTCTTGCCTCTTTCAATACCCTGAATGTGGAAATCCTAGGTCTTAATGATTACCATGCAGCAAAGCACTAAGATCTTCCTATATTAGTACACTAGATATGATATCAAGAGTGCAAAAGTGCACTTGTACCATACCACTATGGAGCTTTATTTTACAGTACAGGAAAATTATGGACAAAAAAAAAAAAAAAAAAAAACCACAAAACATTGTGCAGGTTTATTCACAATATGCTCATTCACTTACTGCCAATTCTCAGCAACATCAGCTCCATTTCTAATACACACAGTCACTGGTTTAACTTTTGCCTCTCCTCTCTCATTTTCTGATGAATAATTGTACTTTCTATTATCAGTTTTTTGTGCTAGACAGAAACCATGCAATTAATAAAGTTCTTGTAAGAAAGACATATATCTATGTCAAAAGTAATTAAAAAAAAAACCTAATTCTTTAATAACACAGAAATGCATGTGTATGTATATATATATATGTTGTACTTTAGCTTTTTTGATTTTTCTGTTCATAGTCTATAAAAAACTGTATGTCATTCCAGAAGTATCAAATAGCAACAGATTGTTTATACAGTGCATGATGCATTTTAAGACCATAAATAACAACATTATTAGGTTTTTCTTTGTCTTGGCTCAAAACCTAGCAGTAATTCAAGTTGTTCACTTGTAGTGTTTATTTCATGTTTGATAGGCATTAATTTTCAAAAGAATGTAGGAATTTTTCAATTTTTTTTAACTCATTCATCCTTAAATAATCACATAATTATTTCACTTTAATAGTTGTCAATATTAAATAGCAAAAAATAAGAGTAAAGTTATATGCCAAAACTCAATTGCTGTAACAACACATCAAACAAAACGTGTGCAGTTTCATGTAACATTTGACCTTTAAGAGAACTTTTTTTTTTTTTTACAATTCAGCTTATATTTTCTTCTTTTTAAAACTGATAGAACTGGAAATAGAATGCATCTACTCATTAAGATGAAAGAAAAACATTCCATAATATTGGTCTAATTTTTGGTACACCATTACATTTGCTTCCAGTGATGTCATTACCTTTGTAGTTAACCTTGAAACCAATTGAGCCCACACTTTCATCCGTTTGAAGGTGCAACCACATCTGATTGCTCATGCTCACAATTAAGTCTGGTACAAAGCTCCCGGTTAACCTACAGATAGAAGAAAACTTCTGTAAAGCCATTAAGCATTAAGTTTCTTTTTGTAAGAAATCTAAATAACTGCCAAGCATTTTTTAAATGTTTACTTTTAAATTCATTGTATTCAGCTCACACTAAATTAGTTATTTACTGGCTGGCCAGCCAAGACAACTCTCACATTTCCAGTGACTGGAAGTTTGATAGTAGTCGATAAACACATGCAACTACTACTTATGTTGTATTGAAATATTTAATCTCATTTTCAGTTCCTTCTCCAGAAAGAACTGCAACTTCCCTAATCCTTAACCTCATCTGGCAATCGAGTGTCCATTACTCAGGTACTGAAGGTATATCAATGGCATTAGAAGCCCATAATGATGCATTACAGTGATTATTTGATTTTTCTAGTATGCAACCACTTTGAAATACCTGCCTTCCATATTTAAAAGAAAGCTGTTATTTTTAAGTAGCAACATTATTATGAAGGCTCATGTGTTCCCTGCACTCTCTCACCTCCTCTCATCACCTCTTCTATAACAAAGGAAGAACAGCCTGACAAGAATCAGCTGTTGTCTATTCCTTCATTAGGAAAACTAACAAATATCACAACTTTAAAACCTTCTACTGTTAGAAGGTGCTGATTAATAGAAAGAAGTAAACTTGATTTTCTTTCTTTTCTTTTTTTTTTAATTTTTGTATTGTTTGCAAAAATTTGCAAATCAGCACAATTCTAAATGTTGATTCTATTTGCTGAATGAACAGTGTGATAGATAAGGAAATGTTGTGAAAAGTGCAGTTTTATGTTATATTGCATTTTCTTCCCAAAATTTTGTCTCAAATTTGGTTATAGTTTATTATCTGAAATGAAATGCTGAAAAGTTTCCAGGTATTTTTCATTCTTGTAAAGTGGATCACAAGTACAATACTGTATAGCAGTGAAAACTGTTCATTTTTTTAAGTTCTAACCATTCTTTAAAGCTAGCTGAAACTTAAATGGACTATTTTAAAAGCATTTTAGTTAATTTTAGTTCTTCCCTCTGGTCTTTTTTAGTTTCCTTCTGTATTAAATAGTCTGCTGTGGAAAAAAAAAATATGTCTGTTTCCCACATCTGTGTTCACAGATGGAGCTACTAGAAAGACTCTTGCCAGAACTGAACAAGTAAATGCCTGGCCAAAATAACATATTAACTGCTCATCCTGCACCAAGGGAAAGTGTCTTCAGTGAGTTCAGTCTTTGCCAAATTAGTAGATTAACAGGATGTTTCTGAGAAACCACACTGATGTAATGGCTAACAGAGTTTTATAATTGTCACTGGTGACTGACAGTATGTATTTTGAATATTAAGGGCATTGAGAATATTAATCTCTCTGTTGTGTCAGACAGAATAATTTATGTGATAAACTTCCATCAAAATGTTCAGCATTTCCACTATCTGAAATTAATGATAAATACTTTTTATTTCATCCATAGTTTTTACAAGAAATACTTTCCAATTAAATACTACAGGAGGGAAAAAAAATTGAAAATACATTTAAAAAAAAAAAAAAAAGAAAAAAATCAAGAGAACACAAAAAACACTTGTTTATCTATTTTTTAAGTCCTTAGGGATCCCTGTAAAACATTTAGGAATGGGCCACAGAGCAATAAGATCCAGAAAAGAAAAACCATTATTAGATGAAGGCAGATATTTAAAAAAATAATGAAAGTCTGCAGTGGAGAATTATTCTTTCTGTCCTTCTGGGGGTTTATGTAGGTTTCTATACCCTGGATTCAGTACCTAGATTCCTCTCATGGAAGTACATGTTCCCTTTTAAGAGCTGAATAGTGAACACTGACAGCAGTAGAAATGGAAGTATGTGATTATGATGTCTCCCTTTTTATTAAGCAGCTTAACAGTTACAACACTCAGCAGGATGTTTTCCACTTCCTCCTCTACAACTCCAGAACTACTCCTCCCACATGCTAGTGACATATATTCTCCCCCTGAGAGAGTACACTGAAGACTGTGTTTGAGGACATTCAGAAGATTGTGACACTCTCCATTTGCTCAAGACAACCTGTAATTGGAGATTGGACACATGCACACCCAACACAGCAAGCATAATAAAAGATTGAATTTCACGATTTTTATGCTGGATTTTCAAAAGATATGTTACAGGAACCCGTGCCTAGATGGATATTGCATTAAAAGTCGCCTGCAGCAATTGTGAGACCAAGATGCTGAAAGCAAACTTCCAAACATCTTGAAAAAGTGCTGTGACTGATGTATGGAGTCACCATTTATTTTCCCTCCTCCCCTCTATCCCTTGGTAATAACACTTAACGCTGCTCCATCTTGCATTTTGGTTTCATAGGAAAGCACTAAGAATGCCTTCATATCAGTCATCTTTTCAAACAGACTAAAAATGTTATAGCAATCAGGTTTAAATTCACTTGGGTGCCAGGCTCACCAGGCTGGAGCAGACTGTCACATTGCTGGGTGCATGGATATACAGGCTCAGAATCACAGGCACCCAGGGAAACTTAATGGCAAGTACTGGAAAGGCTTTGGAGTCTAGCTCCTTCTGTGATTAACATCAGCAGAATAGGAATAATCAGGACTGCAATTATCAATTTAGGAAGCCTAATTCTATTGAAATGCCACTTAACTTCCATTTTTGCTTCTCAACCTTCCTATCAAGCAGTGCCCAGTAAAACTAGCAGATTAAACACTTGGATAAGTTTCTTGATTAGCTCTGATAAATTGGAAGATAAATGTTTTCACATTATTAACACGTAAACGAGACATATTTAAACCAATGTTCTTTAGCAATTTTCCAGGGGAAAGATAATTATTTTAAAATTTAAAACCCAAAAATTAAATGATACAACAGCTGATTTATTAGCTATGCATCATATCTCAGACAAAGTCTGCATGGCTCACAGGAGAAAAGATTTACATGGTTTTTACAGTACTTAATCATCTTCCATCTTCTGTGTAATTTTTTAATGCATTTTCACCCTAATACTTCATCATTGATACTTCTGATCACAGAATAATAATTCTGTGGGTAAATAAAAAAATATACTTGTGGCTTATTGTATAATATTACATAATATTAAGCCCCCTTAAATTAATGGGGTATTTTTTTGCTTTTCCAGGATCTTAATAGTAATAATTCTTTAAAATTATTTACCTAGTTATTTACAGAACAGATTCTCTTATTGTATGTTAACACTCCACAATTCTAATTAACTTTTTTAATTTAAAAAAATACTCAGGATTTTTTGTGTTTGTGATAGCGTAATTCCATCATTTCTCCTCAACCTAAGGTACATCACCAGAAATACTTTTATGAAATACTAACATCTTCAATGAAATACAATCTGGGCAGACTGTTCTACCATGTTGCTCAAAGTTTAAAATATTATTGCACTTTGCCTTAATGCATTACTGCAATTTAGTAACAATACTTTAGTAAAACTTTAATAAGAACTTATAAATTGGCACTTAATAAAGTTTTTTCCTTAATAAAGGTTCTTTCCACATGAGAGAATATTCCATATCGTTTAGGAATTTAAGAATAGCTGAAACTGAATTCTAGCATTATCAGCAATATTTTTTTAATGATTAGTACTGCTTAAGAAGTAGAAATTACAGTACTTCCACACATCTCAAATTTATTAGTGGTAGCAATTAACTCATTTGCAATCCATAAAGAGACTGCATTATCCTAAAGCAATTGCACCATAAATACCTGGCCAAATGCTGGTCTTTTCATGAATAATAATCCTGGAATCAAATACTCTAGGTTAGAAAAGACCTGTAAGATCATCAAGTACAATGGTTAAACCAACGCTGCCAAGTCCACCACTAAACCATGTCCTTAAACATGACATCTACATATCTGAACACCTCCAGGGATGCTGACTTCAACACCACCTTGGGCAGTCTCTTCCAGTATTTGACATTGGAACAATGTCCAATCCTTCTGACAAAAAAAAGCCAAAGAGAGTGTTTTCCCTGATAAGCGAGAGGGGAGAACTGGTGACAACAGATATGGAGAAGGCTGAGGTACTTCAGGAAGGAGTTCTTTGCCTCAGTCTTCATTGGCTGTCAGGTTTCCCATTTCTCTCAAGTTCTCGATCCTCTACATGGGATTTGGGGGAGAGAGGTCACTCGTACTTTAAGCACAGAGCAGGTTCAAGACCACTTGATGAAACTGGAAAGTCACAAGTCTATGGGGCCTGATGACATAAGAATCATAAGGAAACTAGCTGATGTTGTTGCCAGGTCACTCCATCACTGGAAAAGTCATGGCAGTTACGTGGTTACAGGAAGGAAGGAGGAAAACAACACTCCTGAGAGAAAGGACGGTCCAGGGAACTACAGACCTGTGAGCTTCAGCTCTGTGTTTACCTGCCAGCAGATGGACACTCCTGTCCAGCTTGGTGTCATCTGCAAACTGATTGAGGGTGCACTCAAACCCCTTGTCCAGACCATTAATAAATATATTAAACAAAATAGAACAAAACAGAAAGGATAGAATGATTACAAAATCAATTAAAAATAGAAGGACATATAATCTATCCTCTGGAGGATAAATCTAAAGGGGAATTCATTAGAAAAATCTGTAAATCTTAGTAAAAATGTATGTTCTGTTTGAAGTTTTGCAATTACTAATATGACTGAGGTAAAATTAGGACAGAAAAAGAGGCAAAGCTTGGGTTTAGTGTACTCAAATGAAACTAATTCTTGATATCATTCTTATGGTGAATAATGGAAAACTACAATATGTAAAATTTTTTAATACATTTCCAATAAATATACTGCAGGGAATATAATTCTAAAGAATCCTAATTTTGTTATTATTTTGTTTTATGATTAAATATGTTTTGTACTAAACTTGTATCACAATCTTATCTGTGTTTCAATTATTAACTCATTTGAACTAATTATAACATCAGGTATTTGCTGAAAGGTCAGTTTATTTAAAATTAACAGCTAAATATTATTTGGTCTTTAAAAAGTATTTTTTAATAGCAGATAATCCCTTACAGGCAAATTATGTTTTTTAAACATTAGATCACTTTTTTTAATAAAATTGACTCAGATTTGAAAAAGTAAATGCAATGTACTTTAAAAGACATTAATTTCTCCTACATGACTGATTTATTCAGACTAGAACTAGAGTTATATAAAATGACTCATTATAAGGCTTAATTACAGTGTTCTGCATATTTTCAAGTCACTGTGGAACAAACAGAATCACTGACTTATAACACTGTCTTGAAAATTTTACAAACTAATAAAATTCTGGATTTGTCTTCTTGAGACAATTGTTAGTATTATTTCCACAAGCTAAGTATTTGAGAAATATGGATTTTAAGTTAATCAATGATTGTTAAAAATATTATCTATCTATATATCTGGGCTCACACGTTCTAGATAAATGTCCGTGAATGATAAAAATCTATTCAATACTCAATGCTGGTTTGCAAAATGTGGTTTAGGTAACAACCTACTCAGCCTTTCTCTGTAGTAATTTTCTTCACTATGTTAACTCGCTCTTCTGAGTTATCTATAATAGTCAACATGCAAATTAAGGCCAAGACACTATAGTACATCTTTTGTCATGATAACCTTGCTAGGGGACTGTAAAATTTGTGCACAAGTTGTCCATATATTTATTTTCAATTATGTTCTTATAGACTTTTGAGAACGCACAAAAGGGAGCACAATAGTTCCTAAAATTTACATATCTAAATGTAAGTGTCCACACCACACCTTTCAAACTTCTGATTTTAGTTCATCTTTTTCTTTTGTGATGTCTAGGTCATCTCTTTCTGACTTCAGAACAATAAACATATAGCAATATATTTAAACTGTCACCTTTAGTAATTTTAGAAGCTCAGTTTTTGTTCAGCTTTATCTGATTTGAATAATTATTTAGTCTCATCAAAACACATTAATGACATTCTTCAATGTACACAAACTGTAAATGCAAAGGACTTACACTTGAAGTACAGTTTTAGGGTCACCCACTTCTCCTCCATCGCCAATTGTCAGTGTGTCATAGCCAATCTCCAGATCAAATTCTTCAAAATTTATCTGAATAACCTACAAAATAAAATAAGTAAATATATTTTATAAATAAATAAATGTACTTGAGAGATGAGTCCGTAAATTAAGCTTTTTAGCAGTGTAAATAAAAGCGATCTTCCAATTAATAATTGCATGTAAGTTTAGCATATTTCACAATAAATTAGTGTAATTAACCCCAAGGTTTTGATTTATGAAGTGTGAATTATAATAACCCTTTAGGTATCATCACTCTGCTGATCTCCTCAAAGCACCATCATTTCACTTATTTATGTAGCTGTTACATGTTTATTACAGTTGTGGGTAATCACATTACACTTTGATTAGTATATACTCAAAGGGCAAAATAACTAATTGCATTATGTGCAGTACCACTGTCTTCAAATACCAAATAAATAATTGTACATCATTGAGTAAATGCAGTGAAGGTGAAGAATATAATTTACTCCTCACATCTATAATCTGGCTCAAGTAGGATAAAGAGGCATGAAAGGTAAAAGTAATTCTCTTCATTAATGAAGTTGAGTAAAATAAAACTATCAGAATCATGGCCATTTTTAATATCCTGTAAATTAAATCACTCTATGCATATTTCTGCTGAAAGATAAAAATTTCAGAAAAGAAAAAGATAAAGAAAAAGATAAAGAAAAAGAAAAAGAAAAAGAAAAGAAAAGAAAAGAAAAGAAAAGAAAAGAAAAGAAAAGAAAAGAAAAGAAAAGAAAAGAAAAGAAAAGAAAAGAAAAGAAAAGAAAAAAGAAAAGAAAAGAAGCACATTGTTTCCACCCATGTATTAATCACGGTAACTGTTTTTAGCTCCTCAAAATTTCATATGGATAAAAATGACAGAATACTTATATGTAGGAATTTTAACACTGTAATAAATCATCTTTTATTACAGTTATAATTGAGAACTGAGAGCATTTGTGTTTAAAGATATGGATGCCGTTCTGATGGATTATTATCATGTCCTTGAAAGTTCTTGTTCCTTTGTTACACTGGGGTTCTGGTAATTGAAGAAGGACGTGTTTCTATGAACAAAAGCCAGTACAGGCAATCTGGAAAACTGACATGTGTTCCAAGGACTGCAATTTCTTCCAAAGGGAGGAGAAACACTTTCCTTTACAGGTGTAAGTGGTGAAATAAGCACAGTGAAGAACAGCCAGTTTGGCACATTCACAGATATAAATGCCTGTGTGTGCATGTATATGTGTGTAAATGTATGTGTGCCATACCCCAGGGACTGCAGTCAAGTACAGAGAGTTAAGAGGGCACAGATGGGAAGGACATGGAAAATTGTGTAGGCAAGCAGCTGATTTGCTCTAATTGAGTAAAGAGGAGAAAACCACACATAAATCTTCTTAATCTTCTTAGTTTAAAAAAATATTCTGGATATTTTGTGCTGCTCTAGCCACAAAATTTGTAACACTAGACATAAGAATTTAAACTGCAATCCATAACTAGCTGACACATATTTCACTCAGTACTTAAAAAAACAACCAACCAAAAACAAAAACAAAAACCCCCAAACCAACCAAACAAAAAAGCCATTATTTTTCATCCACTTTTAAATTCTGTGCAACTAGATGTGCAGTGACATTAGAACAGAAGACTCCACAATAAAACATGGGCAAATAATGTTAGTATTGAATTCAACTTGAAAGCACATTTCACTTACGAACAGTAAAATACATTTTGAAATAATATTGCAGCATGCAGCAAAACCATCAATACTACATGCATAATAAGAAGAAAAGGAAGATAGTATAAAAATTGTATAACTAATTTGATCAGATATCTTAATCCTGTTTTCCATTAAACACATGAAGAAATCTAATTTCATTATCAGATTTTTTTTGTAAGTGCAATGGTAATATTTTTTAAAATTAATATCCTTCTAGATATTTTATATTAGTTGAGTACCACCAAATTGATATAAGGCATCTGTTCCTTTATAATTGAAGTACTTGTCTTCATAAATTGTGTCAGAAAGCTAAAACAGATTGTCTTTGGCACAATCAACATTATCCCTTGCAATGTGTATTTCATCAGAGGAAAAGATAGAGGGTAAGGAAAATACGTTTCAAGGTATGTTTTTTTAATTAGGAATGACAAAAAAATGTTTTCTTTATTTCACTGCAGAAAAGTAAGATCTTTGTCATTCTTTTTTAACAATGCTCACAAATAAAAAAGTAAGATAACTCCCTGAAAAATATATGTCTTATTAAGGAATATTGTGAAACATGAAAAAATAATCAAAACTGATTTTTTTGTTCAAAGCACAGGCTTCAGCTTCAACCTTTACACTAGGCTTCAGCTTCAATCTTTCCACTTGTCTGTAGTAAATATCCAAATTATTGATGACTGGGTTCTAATCTGGCTGCTCTGATATAATCTCTCACTTTTCTACAATCTGAAATTCTTTTCTATGATAAAGAGAGCTTTTTTATTATTTTTAATCAAAAGAGATGTACATTTAAAAAGTTTATAATTTTTTTTCTCTATTAATATTTTTCAGAGAAGGATGTTTAATTACAAGATTTTTGTCTCACTCTCTTTGTAACTCACCTTAAACTGTGATAATGGGATAGGTAAGACATTGAAAACTGTAGTTCTATAAAGCTACATGAACATAGCTAAGTCTACATTTGTCTTGTATCATATTATGTGAAACAGTCACATTTTTTAAGACTATAAGAAGCAATGATGTCATTAATGACTCCAAAAATGTTAGAATATATTAAAAAAATGTTATAGAAACTGACTATAAGTAATTTGAAATATTAACATTTGATAATCTTATTCTTGTGAGTCTATTACCCAGATTTCTTCTTAAAAGTTTCTGATTCAACTGAAAATTAGAAATTGTTTCATCTTTGTGCAAAATTCACAGTAGTAAATTAAAATCAGAAACAGCAGTCACCAAATAGAAGCATATTTTATGTCCAGTAAAAAGTAAAATATTATTCCTTGAGACAGTAAATAATTTTGTTTACCATGCATATCCCTGCTGGAAGAGGGTTAAAACCAGTTGCTAAGGCCCACTCTAAACATTCTATAGTATCAATGAAGTATTTCGTAACTCCAGGTCATTAAAAGGTAAATGAGCTGTACGTAACAGATAATACACAACCCATTTCAAACTTAGGTTTAACATAACTTTACATGATTTACAGCACAAACTTTGGAATTGATAAAGTAAACTTGCCATTTATTTAAAAAATGTGCTTGTCAGCTGATATTGAAGATATTTAAAGGGAATTTGCACAAATTTAGCGAAAGTAATGTATAGAAACAGCAGAACTGTCAATATCCAACAGGAAACTAATTTACTACATATGTACTGTACAAGCCTTTACATGTTCCTACTGTAAAAATAAACCCTGTATCCCTGTATACTTCTGGGAAATTCATCCTTTGACATGCAAAGTACACACACAATGTACAATACAAAAGTATTTCAAGTCCTTCCAAATACGCCAATGAGCAGGAAAATAAGTAGTCTTAAGGATATGTTATCAGAGTCCTTGTTTTACAATGTCAGCTTTAGTTAGATCACACTCAAAGTCAGTTGGACTTGCAGTGCTCATAATATTGACTATTCCCTTCAGAATATTGAAAAGGTTTTTTTGATGATATCAGCCTTTAAAGTTGATTGTGATGGAACCTTTCAAAACAAAACTGAAATTTGGGTAAGATGAGTAAATAACTTAAAACTTTTTAATAAACTTTCCAGAAAGTCTGCTTTTACTAGTTATCTAACAGCGTCTTTGTTAATTTTTCTGAAAAAATCCATAAATGGCAAACCAAAGTTGAGTAGTATCCTTGAATCAGTTTATTATTAGAGTAAAACCTTAGAGATATTTTACTTTTTAGTCTGTTATTCATAAGAATAAACACTTCAGGGAAAACTGTGATGATTTATTGCTTTATTCTACATATTTTTAAATCAGACTAGCATTACTAAAGTGTGCTATTGATCTGGTTAGTAGATGCATAGCAATCAGAAGTGCAGGGACAAGTATTTTTCTTGATCTATACATTCCAGTAAAGTCTATTTTTCCAGTTTCCCAGAGCAAGATTAAAGCATTAATATAAATGAAATAAGATCCATGGCTTTTATTGATGTATGCAAACACTGATCATGCTATAGTATATTTATGCATTTATTGCATTTATCCACTGCCCCACAGTCTCTTTCAAAGCTGAATAGAAAAAATGAGGGACCACAAAATATTTTCAAATAACAAGGTAAAACATCAGGGAACAATATTATGAACAAAAATATTCATCAATGATATGTCTGAGCTATAAGATTCTCGATAAAAGGATTATACTACCAAAAGCTGTTTCTGGAAGGCAAAAGAAGAAAATTTCAAAGATTCCAACTCAGACAGTTCACCACCAGTCTTGAGCTATCATTTCACACATAATGAGTCAACTAATGATATCAGATATGTATCTGTATGGCTTCAGAACTGAGAAGAATATATTAAAATTAAGCAATATATTAATTACTATCTTTTATTTTTTTAGAAAGAGATACTCAGTAGTCCCTAAAAGTTTTGTGCCTTTATAATAGCATTTGTGATAATTTCAGCAGGTATCAGACTGCTACAATTGTTCCGATATAGGCTAATAATATCTTGAATGTTGTTCCAGAGGATATTATTAAATACATATACTACTAAGTAGCATATGTATTTAGTATATATATATATACACATATACTACTATGAGGAAAAATGAATTTTATGTTTTCTCTTCCTCCATGTACACACTTTATAAAAAACCTGTTCCTGGTTGTTTGTTTGGTTTTTTTTAATTCAAAATAAAATATGCTGACCTGTACACTATTACCCAAAAAAAAAGAAAAAATTAAAAAGTAGCTAAACAGCAGGGCTGCTCTTGCTATTTACAAACCCAAAAACAATGAACACGTTTGAATGCCTGATTTAAATTTAAGTTATAAACCTAGACAGAAATTGTAATAAGAGGCAGTAAAATTAATAAGTATTATCCAGTCTCTACAGGGAAAAAGAAAAGTCCTATTTGAAAAATAATTTTCTGGAAATTGTAATTATGTACTTTGGTCTCCAATTATTTTGTAAGAAATTTTTCAAAGGAATCATTGGCAGCAGAGATCTAATTTCTAACAAATTCTGCAGGTGTATCTCCTTTCTGTGCCTTGGAATATATCCTTTAGAACCCACTCCTCGGGCAAAACACCAGCTCAGAAGTAAAATGGGAAAAGGTTTTATTGAATAGTTAATGACTACTTTGAGAACTTCCTACAGCTTTTCAGAGAGAGCATGCTCAGAAGGATGTGCTCCAGACAACATATTTTCCAGACAGTTTTTCAATATGTGTATCTAGTTCTTGATGAAATTACCTCCCTGAAGATTTTTCAAGGAAGGTAGTGTTCCAGGTGAAGTATTCTTAAAAATTTCAAACCATCCAAAGCAGAATGGTGTGTAACAGAGGCAAGTCTATGTTCCTCAGAACTGCTTCTGAAGGGGAAAAGAAAAGATACAAAGTTGCACATACTTGTGCATCTGTTATCCTGAGCCCTTCAATGCAAACGTAACTCTAAAAATATATTCAGATGTATAGTAACATTTTCACTCCATAAAATGGGACATTCTACCAGTAAAATAATGATGACGTTTCTGTAGGTGTAATGAATCTGTTCTCCTTACAAGTGTAGTTAAGTATTAAGCTAAGATACAGCTTAAATGAGCTATATATTAGATAATATTAAGGAATAAATATTAATTAAAACATCCTTCCAAGAATGTACCATATCTCAGACTGTTGTGTAACATAACAATAGTTTAATTGGTTCTTTTGCAGTTACATATTATAAGAACAACACATAAGAAATCCACCTCACTGAAAAATATTCACAAGATACCTATTTTTTGTTAGTCTAGCAAGAAAAAAGCTACCTAAAGACTCCTAATGATGTCTGGTTACCTTTGTCACTTGTAGAAGTGAAATTAGGCAAGGAGAAGAAAACACATCTTTTTTGTATCTGAGTGTCCTCATATGCCCTCAGGATGGTTAACTGTTTTTGTGCTGAGGATGTCTGAATACTTCCCAGTAAGTAGATAATGGGCATTTATGTCTGATGGTACAAGCTAAGGAAATGCCACTGTCTGATTGATCGGCTTTATCGCCATAATTTTCTATAAATCACAGGTCCCTCTATCAAAATAATTGTGTTATCATACATTTGATTATAGAAGAATAGTTTCAGAAGGAAAATATATTGAATCAACCATTTATTATAAGACTTAGCTTTCATTTTATTTAAATTATTTATACTAGGTATAATTTTATTTAATATTACTGCTACCATGGAGCAGCTAATCCTGGAAAATTAAGGACATGAAAATCATCAGGAGTAGTCAGCACGGCTTTACCAAGGGGAAGTCATGCTTGACAAACTTTGATAGACTTCTATAATTAAATGACTCACCTGATGGCCAAAAGAAAAGCAGTGGATATTTTCCACCTGGGCTTCAGGTAGGCCTTTGGCATTGTCACGATATTAACAGACAAGCCGTCGATGTGTGGGCTCAGCAGACAGCAAGGTGGGTTGAAAACAGGATGAAACTCTGGGCTGAGAGGATGGTTATCAGTGACACAAAGTCTTGTTAGGGGCCAATAACTCATGCTGTATCTCAGGGGTCAGTATTGGGACAAGCCTTCTTAAGCATCTTTATAGGTTACCTAGATGATGGGGCAGACTGTACTCTCAGCAAGTTTGCCGCAACAGTGAGAAGGGATGAGCAGTTAATCCAGAGGGTCATGCTGCCATGAAGAGGGACATCAACAGGCTGGGAAAATGGACGATTAAGAACCTCACAAAGTTCAACCAAAGGAAGTGCAAAGTCAAGTCTCTGGGCAGGAACTACCTCACATACGAATACATAGTCGGGGCCAGCTGGAAAGCTGCTTTGCAGAATTGCAGAATTTTTTTTTTTTTTTTTATTTTCGTAGATATGGAGATGAAGATGGACCATTATGAAGCCAGGATCATTTTAAAGAGATACTAACAGGTATAAGCAGGAAAAAAATCAACTAATTTATAAAACCACAATGAAAAAATCACACTCATCTTTCCCTCACAAAACTAAGCTCAGTGTCAGAGTTCACAAAAAGAAAAAAATTATTATTCTCAAATAGGAAAATTATTGCAATCATAGGAAGGGCCTGAGGACTTGAAATTAACTTGCCCCTGCTTTGGTTCTTCCTTTTAGTAGTTACTCAGAAGGATATCCTTGCAACCAGCATAGAAATCTGCACTTTTTAATCCCACAGAGGGTAAGCCATCTGTTCCAAAAGAAAGCATAGAGGTCACTAACTGATGTCAGCCTAACCTAATGGTCAGCCACACATCCTGAAAGCAATGGAAACATGGAAATCATACTGTGACTTAAGTCTCAGTGCAAGCCTTCAGGTTCCATTCTGAATGTGTATTGGGTTTACAAGGTAAGATTTTGCGAGCAGAGATAGTGTAGGGTGAGGAGAAGGTCCTGATTTATTTTTTCTTATTTTAAATATTCTATTATGATTTAATTGGCAGTTAATTTTATTAATTTCTCCAAGCTGAGTCTGCTTCGCATATGAGAGTAACTAGTGAGTGATCTCCCTGTCCTTATCTTCATCTGGGAGCTTTTCTTCATATTTTCTGCCCCTGTCCTGTTGAGGAGGGAGCATTACAGATCAGCCTGGCGGGCATCTGGCAGCCAAGATTAGCACACCATAGAATGCTACCACGAGCCTTTGAAGGAGTCCCTTCATAGAAAACAGAGAAAGAAACAAACAAACTGCTATCAGCTCTAATATCACAAAAAAAGGTATATATTGAGCAGAACAATTTCCTGCAAAGATCACTCACAAGAGCAACCAAGTGAACTCAACCATGGAGAAAAGCAACAAGCTCTGTGCCAAAAAATTCATCAAACAAAAAAGACTGAAACATCTCAAAAGCTCACAGTGCAAGCACTGGAAATTTGCTATCCAAGTCTCTTAGTCATATACATATATATTTTTAAAAGTTCTACCTTGGGTGTGGATATTTATGATAAGTAAAAGTAATAAAAATGTTTGCATTTAGAATTGGTGGGAGACGTAACTGAGAACCAATTTAGGAACTTACAGAAAGTCAAACAGAACTAAAATTCAAATTTGACATTTAATTTTACATAAGGTTTTATCAAAAGGTGGAGTCAATAGCTCCAGGTATAGTAAATATAGGCAACAGCTAGAATCTAATATTGCTAATGGCTCAAAGAGAAATAATTGCTTTTGTTGTAGCTATTACAATAAGCAAAATCTCACCCATTCCCTATGGTTGCTCATATTTTCAGAGTGTGAAACATCACTCCTATAGTCACAGACATGGCAGGAAAAACATAATTAAGATAATGAACCTGTCCTCCTTTCATAATGAAGACCTATAGCAAAATTTCAGGATGGAACAACAAGTCATTTATCCCTCTACAACTGAACATACTTCCGGACTCCAAATTCTCTTATTTAACAACTTAGTCTGCTCCCTCACAGCCAAACCTGTTAGCTTCCTGTCATAGGAATAGCTGTATTCCCTACTGTGCTGTTATTCTGCTGAGAGAATCTCCCCTCTGTCCACATATATTTCTAAGATTTTTTAACTGTAGTATATATGTGACTCAGATATTTTAACTGGATGTACAGTTAAATGTACATGAACAATATGGAAGAATATTGTAGCCAATACTACAAAAAGATTTATTGTGCTCTGAACAGAACCAAAATATATTTACACTTTCTAGTTTCATACAAGATAAAATGTGTTATTTAATATTGATAAATAAAAGAGCAGCCTCTTTAATCTAAATGAACGAAGAACAAAATTATGGGTAAAATATAAGATTAGAGGGAGTTTAAGTATACTCATACTTTTTTAATCATTTCACTGACTGTAACACCCACAGTACAGCTTCACGCTAGGCTTAGGAAATCCAAATTTGAGGCATTTGCTTGCAAAAAAAGAGGTGCAGTGTGCTTTGTTCCAACAGACCTGACCAAAAGAAACTTCATGAAATGGGTCTTTGTACTCATGCTGAAGCACCCTGCCTGCTTGAGATTTATGCTGTTAACCTGATTAAATATGGATGGCAACTGGGTTTAGGCTTAACAGCAAGCTTAGGAAATGTTCCACTGACAGTTTTGACATGGTTAACAAAATAACACAGCTGTGGAAAATTAAACACAAATACTCAGCACTTTGCTGAATATTTTTTTCGCTTATTTTTGTCTTGGTCTAAAAGCAAAAAAGCTCAGAAATTGAAATATTCATTTTTTTGCAGGAAGAAAACAGCATCTTAATGGCATGAGGAAGGAGAAAGGGAAGAATTGAATGTAAAAACATATTTTTAGAAAATACTATTTTAATACAAAGTGATTAAATGACAACCATATTTAATATTATTTCAGTAATAGTTGCAATATATTCTCTCAGTATAATTCTCCAGACCTGCAGAAAATGTCATATGAGGAGTTTCCCAGATACTTTGAATTATTTCAACAGTTTCTTAGAAAGTAAAGGACTACAGCAATTGGAAACAGATGTTATAAATTTTCAGTAAGCTCTGCCATTTCGACAAAATTCAGATTATAGATTTCCTAACAGACAATTGACATCCACATAAAAACCCAACAAATGGAAAAAAACCCTCCAAAAACTAAAAATACCTTAGCAAACACAATAATTAAAAAAAAAACCCCTAAAGCCGAAATCAAAAGTGAGCTATCTCCCAGCTCTCAAGCACATCATTCTTAATTTCAAAATTATTTCAAAATTCAGTAGATAAAAGGACAAGAATGTGAACACTGTCAAACTTTCAAAAACCTACATTCTAAAGAATTCATTTTAAAGAATTTATTTATGTAAGCAGTAAGGCGGCTTTTATGATTGAAATACATTCAAGATAGAATATGGTGATGACAAAATATAATATACAGGTAAATTTTTTTTTTTAAAATTCCTGTCATATAAAATTAACAGAACCAGGACCTAGTTTTCTGATTCATCTAAATTTAGCAGTTAGCTCACCATATTTAATTTCTTCTTGCAATTCTAAAAAAAAAAAAAAAGCTTGATTTTTTTTTTTAAAGGAACACTTTTCTTATTTTTCTCCTTCGTGATTCTTGGTGATGAATGATATGTGGTGTGAATGTGGTTGAGATCTGTCAGAAAGTCTGCCATTCTAGCACTGACATTTTCCACAGTGTTTCTGTCACTCTGGATTAGAAAAAAAAATCAGCAAGTATAATCTGTAAGACTTGAACTGTGGTTAACTTTAGCCCTAATTCAGATTTCACTGGTCCTTTTGCCTGGCATTAAATTTAAAATTCATCATTTTGTAGTCCTTCCTTCCTTTTTTTTTCTTTTCCTTTCTTTTTTTTTTTTCTATAAAACAATGAAAGGAAAATAGGTTTTAATTTTTTAGGAGAAAAGAACTACAAAAAATGCATTGGGGAGAAGATGGGAATTAAATCTTGAAAATACAAAGGTTTACTACTCAAAATGTAAACATAAAATTATCCCATTACCTAATGTCAGAATAAATTACTGGCAATACATAGCATGGTCCAGAACCTAACTGATGAGTTTATGCAATATCCCACAAGATATTCAGGTATCATTTCCCTTACTAGAAGTGAGAGATGCCAGAATAAATTACTGGCAATACATAGCATGGTCCAGAACCTAACTGATGAGTTTATGCAATATCCCACAAGATATTCAGGTATTATTTCCCTTACTAGATGTGAGAGATGTAATGAAATGGAGTCCAAACTGAGGAATTCTTGTTCTCATTTCTGTTCAGATATTCACAAGAACTTTTTTCAAGGGACCCAAGGATTAATAATATGTGCAGCATAATTGAAGACAAGTAAAGAAGTTTAAATTTTGTTGCTTCTTCAGAGTTCCACATAAAGGTATGACTTTCATTAATCTTCTTTCAGGTAAATCCCTGTAACTATAGCTTTACTATTTTTGATCAACAAAGCTTTTGTTGATTCCAGAATAGCCACAGATAAAAGTGGCAACAATCACTTCATTGGTGTATATAAAACACTATATGGAAAACATGTTAAGACAACTCAGAAATGGGAAAACTGCCCATAATTTCCTCTGTCATATACTGTTGGAGAAGCCTTATATGTGCAGGTACTGATCTTCACAGAGAATTTCAACCTTCCCTCATAAGAGAGCAACAAAGCAAGGTACAAGGCATCAAGAAGGTTTAAAGAATATGTTGGTATGATACCATACAGGCATCCATAGATATTTCACTGTTGCAAAGTTATATATCAATTGCCCATATTTCTTTCTCCACTGAATCATTATTCAGAGTTTTGTACATTATAGATTATAAATAATCTAATCATAATGTTAATTATTGAAAAATTAGTTGTTTTCTCTTAAACAGATCAGCTCCAGAGAACAAAATCCTAATATGAGAATAAGAATGCAAAAAACATGCACAAGAACAATGAAAATATGGGGATCTCACTGATAACATCAGATGTGTCAGTGCACCTTCATCAATGAGTTTTACTTTTGACTACATCCACATGACTTTCCTTGCACAAACAATTTTTATTCTACTTTTCAATAGTAAACTCACTGTCATCTCTGGCCATGTTTGAGGTTTTTAGTTATGGCCCTACTCCACTGTCAACAAGGCTTGGGCATGAACAGTATATCTAATTAACTGTATGAGGCAAGAGACCAACTATAATACAGTACAAAGCCAAGGAGGCAGATAACTGACTGAGGAAACATTTCATTCAACTACATGGTGCTGTTATCAAACTTATTTCTGAAATCAGTTTGGGAGAAAATTAGCTAGATTCAGTCCTGGATAAAGCCATTTAGATTAAAGAGCCTTTCAGGTTCTTTCATCTATTGCGTTCTCCCTTAAAAGATTCTCAGTTCCTGAGCTATCTAGTTGCAATTGATGCAACAAGTAGCAGCCCTGAAGTACCAGGATCACGAAGTCATCATGGTTCTCACAGCTGTGGTGTAGAATATTGTAAATATTGTCATTTTATAATGAATGCCATAACACTATTTGTTGTAGTCATTATAAAAAACTCTTAATGAAAAATCTTCATTTATACATCAATGAGGTTTTTGACTTCAAGGCACAAACCATCATTAAAATCCACATTCAACACACAATCTTCACTCAGAAGAACAAAAAAACCCCAACGAAACTAAATAGAAGAAAAAAATGTTTCCTATATCGAATCCAAAAATAACATTTTCACAACACAGAACAAAAGGACAAATTACAAAAAAATCCACCCCTGGACCCTTCACTACAATTATGATACAAATTCCCCACTCTCATTCTACTTCATAACACAGTTTAATACTTGTTTTTCCCGTTATTTCTCCCAATTAGTATGCCTTCTAGCAGTCATACAAGGCCAGCAATATTGTATTCAGAACAGTAAGGCAACATTAGCATGAATCAAAACTAAACACATTAAACCACTGATTATATAAGCAAAGATTTTATACATGCAAGTTCCTCAATATATCATGAAAAGAAGTTGATCTAACTTGTGAAAAGGTCTCTTTTTCTTTTAACCTCAACAAGTTAATGTTCTTCTAATCAGTCTAGACATCTTTTCTGAAAACTATAAACATATCTGAATATTGTTCCAGAAAACATTGTAAACCATTTATCTATTCCTTAGTTTAAAAACTCCATAATTCTTGTGTATCTGCATTTCATTGCAATATCAAAGAGCTATAATTAGTCCAACCAATACCATGCAAAGAACAGTATTTTCTGGGTAATATTGAAGCTATTATAATATAGGTCCTAGCACTACAATCTGCCCATGATGAATCAAACTCAGAGTACAGTAATTTCAGTGGTATACTACAGAAGTTCAGAAACAGTGTCCAACTTATACTTTGAAATAAAATTACTTGCTTAACCTAACATTACTTCTTCGCATTCTTATTACTGGTATGATACTAATGTACCACCAACAAACAGGTATTCCTTGTTATGGCCTTATCTAAATATTCATATTCAATTTTAAATAAGTGACCTGCTCTTAATTATTGTTTTCACACTATATCTTCAGAGTATTTAAATATTTGAGAAGACAGTAAAATATGCAAGGTGTGCTAATTTAACTTTGGCTGGCTGTCAGATGCTCACCATCCGTCACTACCCCTCAGCAGCACAGAATGAGAAAACTGGATGAAAAAGCCTGTGGGTCAAGATAAGAACAGGGAAATTGCTCACTAATTAGTGTCACAGCCAAAACAAACTCAATCTAGGGAAAATTAGTTTTATTTACTGACAAATAAAAATAGAGTAGGAAAGTGACAAATAAGAACAAAACTAAACCCACCATCATCCTAACCCCTTTCTTCATGGGCTCAAATTCACTGTTTTGTTGCTGACTCTTCTGCCCCCTCCTCTCTCCCAAAGTGGCAAAGGGGAACATGAAATGGGGGCTGCAGTCAGTTTGTCACTTCAGTCACTTAATCTGTGCTGTTCCTTCCTCCTCATGCTCTTTCCCTGCTCCAGAGTTAGAGCCCTCCCACAGGAAATAGTTCTTCACACCCTTCTCCAACATGGGTCTCTCCCACAAGGCTGCAGTTCTTCAAAATCTGTTTCAGTATGCTCCTTCCAAGGGGTCACAGGTCCTGCCAGAAACCTGCTCCCCCTTGGCTGTCCATGGGGTCACAGCTTCCTTCAGGCACATGTCCTGCACACACCACAGGTAGATCACACCAGCATGGACCTCTATGAGCTGTAGGGGACAACCTGCATCAATGGCACTCTACAGAGGCTCAAGGGGAATCCCTGATCCAGCACACGGAGCACCTTCTTCCACTCCTTCTGCTCTGCCCATAGTGTCTGTAGGGTTATTTCTCTTGGATATTCTCATTCATCTCCTTCAGCTTCCGTTGTACAGCTTTTTTTGCCCTTACTCAAATAAGTTATCCCAGAGACGCCACCAGCTTGCCTGATTTGCTCAGCTGTGTCCTATAGTGTGTCTGTCTTGGAGCCAGCTAGAACTGTCTCAGTCTGATATGGGGGCAACTTCTGATCTCTTCCTAGAGAAGTCACTCCAGTGAAATACCCCTGTTCCTAAGAGACAGAAATTTGATCTTACCTCTCTTGTGTTGCTAATAACTCCTCCCTTCACCCGAACCCTAACTCCACCCCTGCAATACCCTATAAAAACCCCACAAGCCTGCCTTTGCTTGGTCTTTCCTCTCCATCCCACCCCTCCTCCCCAGGGGTAATAAATGAATTCTCGAGCTTTCTGAAACAAAGACCCGTTCTCGTTTGTTCCCATGCCCAGCTCCGGCAGCTACACCCCTCTCTGGACATGAGGAACCCAGTTGCAACTCATGGCAACACACTCCTACAGCCATCACTGCTACTGAAACTCTGCTTTGTAAATAAAATCAAAATGCATGTACTAATCAAATCAAACTGAAGCATGCATATACTGAAGTATTTTACTGAGCCAGCAGAGGTTAAACCTAAGAGTTCTGATTTGTCCCCAAATATTAAAACTGTGTCTATTATATGGTGTTATCATTCAGGTACTAGGACAGTTTACATACGGTCATATGCTATTCTGCAGTATTTACAGTTTAAGGAATAAAAAATCAGCATAGAATAACACTTAAGCACATTTTATTTGAACTATAGCAGGCATGATCTCTGACTAAAGACAGGACCAATTTTATTTTCATTAGAATTGGACTTTTTATATGTGGTATAACTTGTTTGTTCAAGTGTTTTGAGAGAAAGGAAAACAACTGCACCTGCCCAGTACAAGCAAAACAGGAAGCTACGAGAGAGAGTGCAGTGAAGGGGCACTAAAAAGATTAAGGAATTGGAACTTCTTTCATATACGGTTGAGACAGCTGGGCTTGCTTACCCTAAAGAAGAAGAGGATCACTGAATTTCAATGTCTATAAACTCCTGATGGGAAGATGTAAAGAAGATGAAACCAAACTCTTTCCAGTGGTGACCTGTGACAGGACTGGAGGCAATGAGCACAGACTAAAACACAGGAGGTTCTTTTTGAACATCAGGAAGCAGTTTTTCCCTGTGGAGGTGAGTGAGCACTAGCTCTGGTCGCCCAGAGAGGTTATGGGGTCACCATCTTCCGAGATATTCAAGTCTGGGCAGCTGCCTCTAGGCGGCTCTGCCTGAGCAGTGGAGTTCAACTACAGGATTTCCAGAGGTTCATTCCAAACTCAATCATTCTGTAACTATGTCAACCACACTGACAACCAGAGACAAAGCATTTGTTCAATTAATTTTCTGTAGTTCTATAAATGCAGAAAGTGGAAATTTCAAAGGAAAATAAGACTGAGGAATAATATTTTTCAATATTCCCATAAAAATAATTTTGTTAAAAACGAAGTTCTGAGGTTTTGAGCTAACACTGCGTCACCATCTCATGAATGGCAGGAAGGGAGAAGGAAGGCAGCATTAAGATGTGAATACCACCAGTGGAGTGTAATCCTTAACAATCTCCAAGTCATTAATATCTTAAACCTGCAGTCACCTGTGACTTGCCAGTAAATACGTATCAGTTTGTGAGCTCAAGAGTTTGCTTCTACCAGTGCTAGAATGTCTAAAATCTTATTTGGCTTTTTCTTTTTTTTTATGTAGACATGCCATTGGTGCATTTAAGAAAGGAAACCATTTTATGCAGAATATGGCTTTATCGGTCTTAAGTTGATTCAACCGCTCACTGCAGATTTTCAGGCCATTTAGAGAACTTGTACAAAGTGTGGTAGCTGTGTTTCATTTCCTCAAATAGGAAATACTATATTCTCTCAGCTGGCACATTTGACAAAACTTTCAGAAATTCTAGATCTGTGTACAGATTTCATCTTGCTCACAAATAGTTTTTAATTAAAGAAACAAAAATATGAAAATTTGGGATGAGAAATCTTAAATATCACTTTTGAACTTTTTGCCCATCTGTGGAACAGAGACTGAGTAATTTTTCAAAGACTCTTGACACTTTTTTTATGACCTATAAATTGGATAAATTTGATTATCAGTCCTTGGAACAAGGATCAAACAAACAAATGACCTCCTCCCCAAACATATTTATGATTTTCATTATCAAATTCTAATCAGTTGTATAAATATCCTTTTTCCTTTTACCAAAGTGGAACATAAGCATGGCTTCCGCACAGGACTTCATAAAGTTAGAGTGAAAAATACATCAGTGTAGCTAAGTGGTTTTTTAAATTTTGAAAATAATCAGATTTTCACTGAGTCTTCTGATAAATTCAGGTGCAAAGGAGTGAACCTTATGGGCCTGTCTGATCAGTTAATGGAGTTTGATGCAGATGGCAATATAAAACAAAATTTAGAGGTAAAATATATCCCTGTACCAGCAAGCACAGATGATGATAGTCTTTTATAAATCATTTCTGAGCTGCACAGCTAATTCATGTTTTATTACATCCAAACAAGTCCATTACACTCAGTTCACACAAAATGATACACCTGGAAATAGAATATAGCCATTACTTCCAGGTGTTTAGTTCTTGAAATTAAAGACAACTGGTGTCATAACTTAGCTTAATTGATCTACTTTGACTCATCTGACATTATCAGAACTCTCAGTACTTTTGCTTTAAAGCATAGGTATAAAGTACATGGGATTTTAATACAGTGGTTCAGACAATAGAATAAACATCTTCAGAACAGTTCCTCACGAAGGGAAAGTGAATTCAAGATCTTCAGTGATTTCTCACACAGTCGAAGGCCAAACATGATATAAACATACACAAAGTAGCTCTTCTGCTTATAACACAATACTAGTGGGCCCATGAAATTGCCTCATACCATTGAATAGCTGCTTCTGGGAATAAAGTGAGAGAATGACATAAAAAACATGAGAGCATCTACTTGGCATACAAAAACTAAAACAATCTTACGGGAAACGAGGTTTTAACACCTGTCCATACTCATCTGGTATCAGGCATTTCTTAAAAATATCTGAAATGCACCTAGTACAAAACCTGGACTGTAGAGAGAAATCATATTAGTGAAAAATGTTATGGTCTATGTGTGCTTTTGCTTGGTTGGTTTAGGGTTGGGGGGGTTGGATGTGGGGGGAGGAGTTGGTTTGTTTTGGGTTGTTTTTAAAGAAAAGCCACAGAATATTAAACTTACCTTATTAGTATTGATAGCTGTGATGACCCACACACATTGAGCATTGCTGTCATATTGAAATGGAAAATTGGGTGACGTGAAAGTGCCTCCAGGCCCCTGAAGATTGGACCCACAAGTTTTGACTGCAAAAAGAAAGTTCACCTTTTAATTCATATAGAAAATACATGTAGCAGATTCATAAACTGATCTCTTACTCTAATCAAGATATGAAGAATTAAAATACCATTGAACAAAACCAGAACCACCTCTTATAAGAGAATAGAACATTCACATTTAATTATTCTGACAAAATAAAATTGACCTTCTCTTGTGTCTAAACTTATAATCTTAAAAAAGTTGAAAGTATTTTGAGGAAAAACAGTAACTACAGTAACAGAAACTGCCCTATTTATTTTTAAACTTCTTCAAGGACTAACTTATACCACCTTCACTAATATCTTGAAAGACAAATCTAAACAGTAGAAAAAGAAAAGATCATCTTTATCACTGTGCATATGTGGGTTTTTTTGTGCATATATGTTGGTGTATGGCATGTCAGCATTTTTTTCTCCTATAACCCCTGCACAACCCATTGAATCAATGAGCAAAGCACTGAAAAGTTTAAAGGAAGCTTGTAAAAGTTAGATTAATACAAAACAGTGTTATCTCTTTCTAATGATTACAAAGGGTATTTACTTTCAAATAAAATTCTGTATGGTTATTTACAATAGCATGTCAGGTAAAAAAAAAAACCCATATTTTTATCTACATAGCTTGCATCTCTGTCAGAAATAATACAAAGGATATAAACTGTGTTATTTGTGCTTTCAAATGACAGTTTCAAGGCACTAAATTCCTAGTCTGTTAAGTCAATAACACTTTTATTGTTCTTTCCTTGATATTCAGATCTTTGCTGAATGCTCTACTGGTTAACTTTTCCTGTATGAAGATGTAAAACTGACAAGCAACCTCAACTAAACATTAGCCTATTCTATTTCTGCAGTGATTATTATGACACCACATAAACTGCAAAAGCTAAAGTACTATTTCTTCCACTGTATTCTGACAGACCATCTTGCATAATTGAATTTAAAAAATGAGATTTAGATATGTGAAATAATCCTCGAGTTGCATTGCACTTTCACAAAGCATGTTTATTTGATCAATACTGAACACAGGAAGATTCAGCTGCAGCTGGATGAAGGCTTGTTCCTTCCCTCACATTAGCTGCTAGAAAGAATTTTTGCACTACCCTCAGAAAAACAATAGTGACGTGTGTGTTCTAAGTCACAACAGATGCTTGGAAAGAAGTAGAGGGTAGAGAGGTGAGAAGAAGGCTCCTCATTTAGGATCAGTAGCTGAAGACATTAGGGTCACGAGTGACACTAATGCCAAGCATTTTTGTCTATATATTTAATAAGAAATTGTATGACTCCTTGCAGCTTGTATCTGTATGTAGGAAGTAAATCAGGAGGGGAAAAACAGTGAATGTTCTAGACAATTTGCTGCTCCATCTGAACATGTGAGTCCATCCTTTGGGGCAGAGTTGGGATGCAAAGCACAGCTCCTTTGCCTGTTTGCTGCAGAAGAGTTATGAGCTCTGTTTGCTGCCTTTTCTTGGTGTAGCCTCGTAGTGAAGGTCTCAAAGGAATCATGTCGTTCTATAATGGAATGGAATCTAAGTCTTTGATCCGCAATGTCTATTATTTATACTGATTTTAAATATTACTAACAGACACTTGCTTCCAGTTCTTTAAGTTTGAAATCCAGAAAAAACCCCCGTTGTGATTAGGACAATTTCTGTGTATTTATGCACTTTAATATTTTCATTATATATTAATATCTGATCTGTACCTACACACTAATACTTTCATTCCTTGATTCAGATATTCATCACAATACTTGTTGTTGTATTAGATCATCAGACATTTTCAGCAAAATTCCTTTGTGCTTTTCTTCTTTCACTGAATTTTTTGCCCTTTATCCATTTGCTCAGGGTCGAAACCTGGTGTAGACTTACTTCTTCGCTACCTACCTATTATAAATTCAAGAATTTCTTATCTGCTTATAAAATGTGTAATGAGGAAGCTTCATGAATTACTGTTTTTATATTAAATCACTGCAATTCTGATATCCATCTTGATAAGTTCTAATAATTAGCATGTGATAAGTTTGTGTCAGCTCCTTATAAAGCAAAATTTATAATGTAAGTTGCCTAGTTAAACAAGTATACTGAAATACAAAGTTCATGTCAAACAAAACAGCAAAGGAGAATCCTTTTTTATTAAGAAAATGGGGACACTAGGATTAAAATTTCAGGTACTTACAAAAAATTTAATAGGATTGGCTACCAAACAATGGATAGATGCCAAATGGAATAATCACTGTGAGGGGAAGAATTTCTGTTTACCTTTACACACAGGTCTATGATCACTCCATGCAGCAAAAACTTCAGCTATCCTCTGACAGGTGATACTTTTGGAACCTTGTAGCACATAGTCTTCATCACAGGAGAACTGTACTGTCGCTCCCAAGCTAAAATCAAACAATGACATAAAAAGAAGCATTTTTTAACAAATAGATAGCAGTCCACTGTTCCCATTCCGTTAGATATGATGGTCTTGACAAACAATACAAATATGTAATCCAGAAATTTTTGCTCTCAATAGTAAAAGGCTGAAGGCTGTGCACTAGCCCGATAGTGCAATGTTCAGCCCTCTCTGGGCCTATTTTGCTGGAGCTGGCTTACCTATTTTAACAGTCATTTGGAGGTCAAGTGACTACTGTCCAAGCTAAATTCAGACTGCCATATAGTAAAAATTTGACAAACTAAATTTGTAACTAAAAGTAGTTATTTATGTTAATTGAAGCTAGGAAAGAATGTGAAAGCGATGTAAGGGAATCACCTAAAAGAAAAGTCAAAAGGTCAACTACAAGACTGAAAGAGAAATTCCCATTATAAACATTTTATTTCTCCCAGTGAAGACCTCAGGATATAAATAATATGCTGTGAATATCTCCCACCCCTGATTCTTCTTGAGGAAATCTGGTGCTTTTGACTTTAGAACTGGAGGGCATTGGAAGGGGGAGCACAATACCAGAGAAAAAGGGCTAAATATTAATAATGTTTCTTGTATTTAAAAAGTAGTATATTATTAATAAGAGTATACTATATTAATTTGTATTAT
>VXBC01005706.1:554134-572866 GCA_013399945.1 Ploceus nigricollis
TATTTTGATTAGTTGGTTAAGATTTTAATTAAGCTTGCAGTGAAGTCTTAACTTCATACAAGTTGTCTCTGTACTCTTGCCAGTAACAAGATTTTGAATGTAACAGCTACTAGATAAGTTACAAGAAATGAAAGTTATTAGAATATGGGGATTTGCTCATTTAACCAGCATATGTTTCTCAAATTAATGGAAGAAAATAAAAGATTTCTAAAAACATATTTGTAGGTGTTTAGCTGTAATTATTTATTAAGTTATAATGCTGGCTTGAAAAGGTTTTATACTTTTTCATATGCAGCTGACATCTGGTGCTGGAAACAGCTCACCAAAACAAGAAGTCCAGAAAAACATTTTTGGTTGTTTGTTTTGTTGGTTGGTTGGTTGGTTGGTTGGTTGGTTGGGGTTTTGTTTGGTTTTTTGGGTTGGTTGGTTTTGTTTGGGTTTTTTTATTGTTGTTTGTTAAGTTTTTCTGAGAGAAGGAGTGGGGCTGGGGCGGGGGGAAGAGGGACCAGGGGGGTTCAGTCTGGAAAAGTTGAATAAATCAATACATAAATGTATATTCTTGAGATAAGTCTTTTCCTTTAAACATCAATATGGTTTCAAATCCTGATTATAGCTGAAAATAGCCAATACATCAGGCCTTTCTCTCATTTCAGTACCTCACATTTCATAATTTCAGCCTGCTGTTTTTAAAGGCTTGTCTGTCACAGCTGCAAAGTGTAAAATGTTTTATGCATACACGTGACTTACAAGATCTTGGCTACACTGTGAATACAGTTCTCTGGGTATTTTAAGATTAAATGTGCAGTAACTCCCCAAGAGTTTGTTATAGCAGCCTTCCTGTATAACACTGTAAGCCATGTAGTTTTCTGACCCTCCTTGGATGGATGACATTTCCCTGTCTTTGATACATTACACACTGGTAAAAAAAATGGTTCATAAATCTCTCTAAGCAAAGTGTCAATATTTACTTGACACTTTGCTTGACCCAATCTTCAAATCTGGGTTTGATCTCACAAGGTATGACATTCATTTTTTGCCAAAATACATACTAAAATTAATTTTTCTCTGAAGGGTTTGGCTTGCAAAGGATGAGGCCTGTTTTTCTTTCCTTATAGATGGCCATTTTAGTGCTGCAATTCTTCAATTCACAAAGGCAGAGAGAAAAATAAAAAGGCTGAGCACACATTCCAGAGAATAACTTTTGTCAGGTAATCTATTCAAATGCATTTATTATGAAAAAAGCTACTAAAGAAAATTGATAGTTATCAGAACAAGAATTAATTTAAGAGAGTTAGAAATGTTAGATATTTGAAAAGGAACGGTGTCAGCACAAAATAGCTGATGAAATCTGGGAAGTACCTGGGCCTTACAGAGACATAGATACTAAGAAAATGGGGACATGAAAGATGATGCAGTCACCTGAACAGAAATCTCAGAAAAGGAGGATTTAACAGTGGGTAACAGCTCTATAAACTGTTCCAAAACAGTTCCTGTTTGAGTAAGAATGTTTGCGAAATAATGGGAGAAAGAATAGCTGCAGAATCCACCAAAAATGTAAATATATATATATAGATATAAAAGTGAAAAACTGAAAAAAAAAAAAGTCAACATGATGTAAAGGCCCTTGCAATGTAAGGATAAAAGGCTTTTACAGGCGACTGAGGAAAAAGACCCACCAGGCAGATCGTAGAGTTGGAGGATATTTCAAAACTGTGAAACACAAAGATTGTCTATAACTAATTTAAAAAATTATGCACAGCTGCTACAGGGACTATATGGTTAGGAAAGTTCAAAAGGTAGCAATTGGGAAGACAAGAATATCTTTATCAAGATTAGATTTTCATAATTATCTGCTTCAGAAAGTCATGTTGAGAAAATCTGAGTGTCTTTATTATTAGGAAAAAAAAAAGGAACACTTGAAGAAAAATAACATGGAAATATCTTTCCTTTAACTAGCCATGGACTGATTTAAAGAGGAAATGCCAAGCAGGAAGTACACCATTTACAAATAAAATTAAACTCTTGGTAAAAAAAAAACAGTAACAGGCAAAAATCCCAGAGGTCTGAATGAAGACTGTACAAGCATGATAATTATTTCTATCACCTACAAAAGTACAAATAACATTCACACTATGAAGTCCACTTTACTTGTCCAAATTAGTTTTGATATTAAACTGATATTTAATAGTATATGACTATAAGCATATGACTGGACTCAGAGTAGGACTGGATAATTTAGAAAATCTGTGACATGTATGCTGTGTGAGTGAGACCTACTAAGGGCAATTAGATAAGCAGATGATAAAGTACCAGTCTAAGAAAGAAAATGGAAGAGTTGGAGATTAGTTCCTATGGAAGATCAACTAAAAAAAGATAATAATAGAGTGCTTGTCAAGAAAATGTTAAGAAAATGTGTCTCTCAGGAACTTAAAAGCATAGTCAAGATTACCATTATTTAATATTTTGCTGTCATTATCTATCTATACACTCTTAAAAATGGAAATTCTTTCAATTCTTTCCAAATGTTCTAGTATCAGAGAATCACAGAATCATAGAATATTCTGAGTTGGAAGGTACCCACAAGGACCATGGAGTCCAACACTTGAGTGAATGGCCCACACAGTCATCGAAAGAGAGATTCTTCTTGTTTCTGATGACAATATTATATTTCATATACCTTTAATCTGTGAGCTAGAATTATTCAGCTAGAAATTAATCTTTCTCTAAAAACAGTTTAATTACTTAAGTACGAAAGGGTAAAGTGCCACTTCCCTCCACTGGCAAGTGCGTGAGGCCTATGAGGTGAATATGATGAAGATTCAAAAAGGACATGCAAATTACCAGGAAATACTTATTAGTTCTAAGACAAAATGAAATAAAAGATAGGCAAAGGGTTTGATGAGGGTTTGTGTGGTATGGTGACATAGCAACAATTTCAGTAGGGTTTTAAGTTTTTATTTTCAATTTTCTTTTTCTTTGACAGGATCTCAGATGATGGAAGGATTATGTTATAGGACAAAGACAGAACCTTGATAGGACAAAATTGATGATACCTATTACACATCAAGAGGTACTGTAGGAGGACATGTGAGAGATCTGATCTCAGCCTTCTGGCATGTTAGAAAACTAAAAATTGTGTAGTGAGAAAATCAGATTGTGGAAGTTGGTTTTAGGGGAACCTCTGAACTGTGGGCAGGTATTATTTTAGAGAAAACTGTCAGAGTAGTCCGAAAACAGATTGTAGGAACAAATGACCAAAAATAGTGTGAAAAAATAAGGACAGTTTGATATCCTGACTTACATTTGGTCCAAACTGCTTACCCGATGAAGCCCCCTTAAAGCAGACTATTTCTGCTTTGTAAATCTCAAGAGAACTGAAGCATGATATAATTATGAAGCTGTTCATTGTGGTATACAATATAGATATACATCACCAAAAAAAAAGAAAAAATCTCAAGGATCAAATGAAAATCTCATAAAATTTCAGAATCAGAATATATTAATTAAAAAATTGCTTGTGGATGCAGTCAATGGCCATTGAATTCAGTATGCTAACACTGAAAGTGATAAAAAGTTAATGCTCAGAGAAACTCTTTAAAATACAGGAGCCATTTATAGGGCATGTTCTGGTCATTGTATCCCTGGGTGACTAAATTAGACTTTTGAATGAGACCCTAGTTAAAGCTAAGACTAGTAAGGCACACTGGGAAGCAAAAATGCTTCTTTGGGTACATTAATCACAAAAGCAAGTTCATATACAATATGGGTTCATTTGTAAATGGATGAAGCAATCTCGTGGTGCTGAAATCCAATATGGAAAAGGCAGAAGCACTAAATGCCTTTTCTGCATCAATTTCTACAGCAGATGCGCTCCTAGGTATCTGTATGTAGCAACATAATTTGTGAAGAAAAGGGACAGCCAATACTGGGAAACAACAGGTAAAAGGAGGCAGCTGTATTCAAGGGCAGGTGGCCAGACAGCTTTCTCCAAAGGCTGCTGAAATATCTCCCTGAGTCGGTGCAAGGTGGGTATCATCTATGAAAAACTATGGTGAGATAATCTGACAGATCGTAGAAAGGCTAACATTACATGAACTTTTAAAAAGGGCAAGGGGATGCTGGGAATCTTACATTGATCTCTGGAAAGAACATGTGCTCTAGTAAAGCATGAACTGGAAATCAAGAGCACATACACAAATTTACCAAAGTTGAATTATATTTGATCAACTTGATTGTCTTCGATGACAAAATGACTGGCTACATAGCCCAGTGGTAGATGTAGCAGTGCTCAGCGTAACAGTGCTCAACATCAGCAACATTTCTGAGAGCACCCTTTACAGCAGTGTGTTTTGAGAGCTGACAAAATACGCACTGAATTGATACATATTCAAAATCGGCCTGGCAGCTGTGCTTAAAGAGTAGGAATCAATTGCTTCCTATTCAGCTGGTGGACAGTAATAATCTGAGCATTAGGAAATCAGCATAAGGTCTGATGCTGTCTGATATTTTCATCCTCAGCCTTGATGGGGAGACAGAATTTATGGATCAAACTAAAGTAGGAAAAGCAGCTGACACACTGAAAATCAGACTTTCAATCCAGAAGCCTGGCAAAGTCCAGCACTGGACAAACAGAAACCTCATGAAACTCAACAAGTAGAGGTACAATGTTCTGCACTATTGATCAGTAACATGTTCCCATCCTGAATAGATCTTATCAATACTAGAAGTGGTGGCAGCAGATCAAGTGAAATTGTTACTCAGCTGGTGAAGCTGTATCTGCAATATTAAGCCCAGTGTTTTGCCTCTCACTTCAAGAGAAATATTGGTAAAAACTCAAGAATTTGGAAATCAGTCAGAGGCTTAAAGCACATGAACTACAGTAAAAAGTTAAGGCAGCTAGGCTTAATTAGTCCGACAAAGAGAAAGCTAAGGTACTATCTAATAGCAGACCATAACAATTTCTGGAGCGATTACAAAGATAATGAAGCCAAACTTTTTTAAATGTGCCAGATAACATACAAGGGACGGTTTGGAAGATTCAGATTTTACTTACAAGAATTTCCTTCAATAAAGGAGGACAGAGCTGGAACAGCATAGCCAAACTCTTGTGAAATCTTTAATCCTGGGAGTTTTCAGGATTGTCTAAACAAAACCAGAGCTGATCTGACTAGTCCTGCATTGGGCAGGAGGATGGACTGGATGCCCTCTGAAGGACCCTTCCAATCAATATTTCTATGACTCATATAAACTGCTTAATTTGTCCTGAATTAATGCAAAACTTTTTCATATATAATATAATGTGCTAAGGCAATTCATAACTCAAAAAATGAATGTTTGACCTGAGTGTCTCTCAGTAATATTATCTGCAAATTTCTGTTTGTAACCTGACAAAAGATGATTGCCATTAGGTTTGCATTTTCATAAAATCCCCAAACTTTGGATACATTTTTATTAGGAAAAATGTATAAATAAATATCAAATAAGGAAGTTAGTATACAAATTTAGCAAAATTTTAATTTTGTATCTGTTTTTAAAATTTTCATAATTTGCCTCAAATTTGTGATTCCTCTTTAAACAACAGAAACTAAAAGCAGTAAGGAGTCCAAAATGAACTATAGCACCTCTAAAGGATGAGAAAGAGCAATTTTAAAATTTTGAACTTCATATGAAAATTATACTGAATAATATTATTTTAATAGTTGGCATTTGTGTAGCAAACAACCTCATTTTAGGTTCTTTTCCTCCATTATTTGATAAGTTTTTAAAATTATTGTTGAAAAATAATCAATTATGCAAGGAATCAAAATCATCTTTCTGATGTATTAAGCTGTTCAGTTCATGCCTGCAACTGAACAAATTTGAGAGAGGACACCATTTTTAGCCATAGAAGAAAATGTACAGCCAGAAATTACTAATCAGTTCTTAAAGTCCATCTCTATCAAATTGTAAATTTAGCAATATCATATATTTTAATCCTAGCATAAAGAAACAATCAGCACATATATTATTTCTTCCACCTGAAGCAAAAGAAAGTAAAGACATGTAAGTTTTCAAGATTATGAACAGTGAATTTTTTTTTAACCTAGCAACTTTCTACACACTATTGATCCATAATTTATGTGCAAGCTACAGATAGGTTCAACTGTTGTCTGTGAGTCACAGTATGAGAGGTGAGCTAAGTCACAGGATCTCTCTCAAGAACATCCATAGGAACATTTTCACAGATCAGTTTGTACATTACTTGGAAATATTACTCCAAAATGCTAGGATTCCATTATATAATGTTAGAATATCTAAATCTTCCAAATTTCTGACCAAGAAAAATCCTTACTGTGTGCTGAAAAAACTGAGCTGATGACTAAATTTCAGTTTCAGAGGATTTTCTGACACTATGGAGGTCATTGGTAAGTCATCTTTAAAAAAAAAGTGTCATCTTTTCTCACAAAGCTTGTGCTGTCAGACACTTGTCCTTGACAAAGGAACCACTTAACTGTTAAAAAGTGATAGGTGCACAGATCCCCCATAAACTAGCCTCATATCTCATGCTGCAAACCAAGTTTTGCTTATTTTTCAGGATGTTTGGCTTCAAGTTTACAAGTCTAGAAGCTCACCTTGCATATCTGCAGAGAAGAATAGGTGACTCAGAGAAGATTTAAGGAAAATCAAGTGTGAAATTTCTAGTCAATCTAGTCAATTAATGCTGAACTTCATTCTTCCAAAGAAAAAAACTACAAATTAATTTATTATATAAAATGAAAAAAGATATCATTAGTTATACTGTAAGTCAACCTGTTGGTAAAATAAACTGTCCTTATCATAGTGGGACCACACTACAGAGTTAGAGGGATAGAGATGGCTTCGTTCATTCATGTTATGAAGATAGGACTTTGAGATGGTGGTGAAAGAACATGGTTGTCTCATAATAAAACACCTGTTCAAGGATAATTCAGCATATGAATATGGATATGTTTATTCCACTAGAAATAAAGAAAAATAGAAACAAGACCGTGTGAAAACTTTTTCCCTTGATCTATTACATCTTATATTTTTACATAACGGCATTCATTCTAAAACTGGACACGTGAGAATGATTTATTATTAGATTTTAAAAAAAAATTATTTTCGTGGTTGACAAGTAACGTAAAATTGCAAATTCCAGCTGAATAATCACTAGTGTGTCTGAAATTTTAAGAAACTCCTAGGGAAGGGAAGTTTTCTTTCTGAAGTAGAATGGTTTTTTTTCAGTACAGGAAAAGCTGGCAGCTATAAGTCTTGACTTTATTTCAACATGCAAAACCTTTTATGCTCAAATATGCATCTAGCATCAGAAACAATGCCTTTAATATTACAAAATACAGCTATGGGGAATTCTAATGTTAGAAAAAATATCCAAAAGGTTAAACATGGAATTACAGGCCTCAAATAATGTCATGGAATGCTCCAGTTTGTCTAAGATCTTGAATTACAGATTTTGTAAATCTGTGTAAGAATCATTTAAGAGGAAATTAATGTGCTGAGAGCAGGTAGATGTTTGTAATCAGAACAGAAGTAAAACTGCAATACAATGCTTCCAAACCTACACCTTCACGTTTGAAGAAAACTAAGAAGATGTGACAAGAGCATGCTCTTCTCTAAAATATATTAAATTGTACAGAAATCAAATTTTGATTGATCTTAGTAGGGATAGAACTAAATCCTTCTTCAAAATACTGTGTTTTCAAATGAAGGCATTGTAATTGGAACTGTGCTTTCTTTTCAGAAAGGAAAAAAGAGGCAAGCTTAAAGTAAAGCTATTCTCTTCCTTACAGAGAGAGTGACTTCAGGAAGGAAAAGGTGAAAACGTGCTATTTTTCTATCTGCCAGGTATATGCCAGAATGGAAAAGATTTTCCATGGTGCTAGATGTTTTTAAATAAATGTAACACAATAATAATTTATAACATTCTTACTTTGGAAGCATATGAAGCAATTGAACAACCATTATCATAATGGCAGGAATTGAAACCAGGTTAATTTAAACAGGAATTTTATTAAGTCTGCTGAAAATTTTTAGTCTGCTTTTGTTCCCTGTAAGATCTTTATCAACGTATGAAGTTTTCAATTTGAGCTAAATGCACATTTTACTAATATGGACCAGTGCTGTTTTTTACAAGTATAAATCCATAAAGATTATTGGGGGATTTTTTTTCTAAGAGAAAAAAATGTCACCAAGATTATCGAGACATTAGGGAAAAGAAACACTAGAAAATATATTGATGCTGGTACTTGTATATCTTTTATAGTATTGTTCAGTAATTTGAATGCCTTCTCCTTTCATTTTCTCATCAATGCATTTGAAATAGAAAAGCCTGATATATCATCCCAGTGTACAGTTAAAAATAATGCTAACTGAAATCCTAACATTTTGGTCTAAAAAGAAAGATGAGGGCATGATCATCATCATATCTTTTTCGAGGTACTGCCCTCACATAAGTCTAACTAGAATAATCTTTGTAAGTAGGTCTTTTCATGATCATTTGCAGAGATAACACTAGAAAAGAACTGGCAGGTTGTCTGTCAAATGCTGTTGCTCTCAAGCCATGTTTTTGAAGTTAAAATACAAAATACCATCCAAACTAATGATTCCAGAAAGTACGACAGTTAAATAGAGCTTTTTTTTTTTATTTCTCTGAAAATATAAACTTTTTATTTTGAAAGCTAACATTAGAAATTGCATTTTTATAAAATTAGTTATAAAGCTTTCTTGGATGCACATTGAACTTTTGCCTTTCTCAAAACTAGAGAAATAGGGAGACTTAAAAAAATTGAGAAATTGTATTAACTGTTTGCTAGCTAGCACATTTACTTAGGATGTAATTTTCAATCCTGTCTTCTGCTTGATTACAAGGAGAAAAGACAAAAACACAGACAAAAAGGTACAAGAAGTTATGTAAAAGAATGAAATATCATAATTTTGTAAAATCTTTGTACATCCAGATTACTTTAAGAGTTCTCTTCAAATGCTTAGGAAGTGTGCTGTGCGGTATGTACAATACAAAATATAAAGAAAACAAACTTGAATGCAATAAAACCAATTAATTTTAAAATTATCGCCCTTCTACTTCTTTCTGTCTTTTTTCTTTTGTCATTAAGGTGTTTCACGTTTTGTAAACATAATGTGAAATTGGCATGTGATATAAAACAAGAACATAGATTTGAATTTTTTTAATATAGTCTGAAGTGTCTTTATATGTCAAATATAAAATAATATGCACATTAACCCTTTTAAATAAATGTTCAACAATTGAAAAGGAAAAATATCAGAAACTCAGAAAAGAGATTAAAATTAATCCAAAACATTCTCAAAAATTCATTATGCGTGTCTCTACTCATCAACCACTGGTGACACTGGAATGAGGAGTCTAGTTAACTGATAAAACAACATAGAATATTTTGAAAGAGTACTGAAAGCCTTTTTTATCATACAAGATAAGGAATTTGGAAGATAGCTGTGAATAGAAGAAAAATTAATTAAAAAATGGTCTGGATTAAGAGTTCTAGGCCAATGTGAGGAATACATCTGCATGTATCAAACTTCTGGGTTCCTGAAAAACATACTGTAGGGACTGTAATTTCTCTAATAGACTGAATGAATATTTCTGTAAGATCTGAAATTTCTTCTCTGAGGTTTTATTCTTGTGTTATATTCAGTTTTGCTTTGTCCTTTGCAAAAGCCTCCAGTACAACACGTATGCTCAATATTTATAAATCCAACACAGTATTTACATGAGAAAATAACATAAACTTACCTTCAATCTTATTTTTGTTAGATTTTCAGAGATATATGATCCCTCCTAGGTAGGTATTTTATCTTTTTGCGTACTAGGTACATGCTATATTGCATTACATAATTTTATACAGAATTATATTGCACTTTTTACTAAGAAGGTCAGATTTGAAAAAGTACTCAGCAACACAAATACATTTTCAACATATTCATTTTCCAAGTTCAGTATTAGAGAAATGATACAATAGTAGAATTTATATTTTACCTAAAATCTGAGCCTATCCGTTTTCCATTTTCTGGTTCTCCAGGATCTGGACACAAATTGGACGCCTGTTTAATACCTCCCTCATTTACTAGGGGAAAAAAAAACAAGCAACAAAAAAATAAAATAAACAAAAAAAGAGATAAAGTAACAAAGTTTTTAGAAAATACAGAGATAAGCAATTAAAAATATGACAGCATATTGTTTTCTTTTTAGGTTTTTTAAAACAGATTTTCTACAGACTATGAGCACCCATATAAACTCTAGTTTCAATAGGTAAGTTTGTCCTCCCTATAATTAAGAAAGCATGTATTTTCTGCTTTTTTTTAAAAAAAAAAAAAAACACAAGTTTTTTATCAGATGTATTAATCAGCTATTTTGTTTGCTTGCAATATTATTGAATCCATATGGAAATTTTATTATTATTTCTTAGAAACATTAACATTTAAAGGAATGTTCATCAGGTTTAGGGCTGTAAGATTTTATTTTGAACATACACTAATAAATGTCATCTCCACTAAGAGCTGACCTTTTCTCCTTGAATTGTAATAAAACTTGAATGCATAAACTCCTGCTGAGAGAATTGTCCTTAATCAGTATTGAAAATGTATATCTACCCAAAATATGGTGATATGAAGGTAAACTCAAAATGCCAGTTTGATTTGCATACATTTATCTTTCAATAAACTAAAATGGATCTTCAGAGAGAAACGTCCTGTGAACCATTCTCTGTATTTTTCCAGAAATTTGTATGTAATAATCTAACCATATCTCAGCATATTCAACCACCTATTCACAAAACTGGAAATTTAGCAAAGGATGTTAGTCTACTGTTACTTGAGACATGATAAATTCATGGCTTGACAGAAAAATATTTAAAAAAAGAAGTTGACATAAGGCCAAGTAATTTGGATTAAGTAGAAAAATATTTTAACATTTATTCATCTTTATTACTGGTGAACTAGACCAATGGATTTGCAGTATTAGAATTTTACTTCCCTTTAAGGAAAAGGTTTGCATATAATTAGGGTAACCACACTGCTGGTGAAAAAAAAAAGTAGATTCTATCTATACTTTTAAAGGCTGTTAATGAACTTTCAGCTTTTAATGAAGAGGAATATAATTCAGAATCCTTGGGGCTTTCTCTTCCTCGAAATTTGCCTTCTTACGCACACAGAAAGGGAAGAATTGGTTTGGTACCCCTGAGGAAGCCAAAGGCCAAAGGCAAATGTTGTACGGGCTTAAACGGAAAACATCTCAACACAGCACACTGCTCAAAAAACCTATCAAGCTCAGTGCTTGTCAGCTGGAACTACAATATTTACTCTCCTCTGTCCCAAGACACCTGTAAGATGTCAAAGTTTGCTCTAAAAACACTCCAAGGCAATCTCTGTATTTCTATGTTCAGGGGACTTTTGGGCCAGGAGGAGTCTTCCTTCTGGTTTCAGACTTCAGTCTTTTCCTCCTCCAATAGATGTACATGTGATGACAGCATACTAGCTACAGAAACCCATGTTCATGCTAGTGTCGAAATATATATATTTCTCTGACAAGTACCATTCCATAGACTGCATTTAGCAAAGCCACCTTGTTTGATAAGCATTTAGAATTAACTCTCTCTTTGAAATATCGGATGCTTCATTATGAGACGTGAGAAACTCAGAATCATCAAAAGTAGCCTGCATATATATAGAAGACATTCAAACTTTTCTGACATGAAATATATATTAAAACTATAGTTAAAAAATTATTCATGATGCCTGATAACAATATTATAGAAATTATAATGGTGCCATTTGGCCACGCATTGTATATCAATGCACACAGAAGAAATTTTTACTGTACAAAATAGTGTTTAAACAATATTATCTCTATTTATTATAGTTCATGCTTTAATATGTCAAATAATTATTTTATTTTTGTACATTATTTTTCCCCATACATAGGTTAAGAATATTCTGCTGGATTGCAAGACACAAGAACTATTATACACTTTGATTTCTATCAGAAATGGAAGCCTGAAAATCCTATTGGTTTTCAACATCTTCTGTATAAAGTTTCATTCCTAGAAACACTCTACAGGATATAATTTTAAATGATAATATATGGAATTATCAGTACTCATAAACAAAAATACAAAGGCTTATGTTAAAGAAAATCAATGTAATAATTAAATTTTTTAAAAATTAAGGCATATACTGCAGTAAAAATACAGAGGAAAATTTTATAGGTAGATACTGGTTTCTAATTTGATCCCAATTCCAAAATACATTTACACAATCTTAAACCCATTCTGGTTTCTGTAAAATGCCTAGTGAAAAGTAATTTCGCAGTTTAGGATTTTTCTATTCATGTTACTTTTACAGACATAATGCCTGACTTTTCAGTCTACAGCCCTATGTAATTCCTGTCTATATATCTGTCTATACCAGATATCTGTCTATATATTTTTGTTTTACATCCCAGATGCTTATGCACAATAAGCAATTAAAGGGTTTCCTGCAGTAAATTAAATGCATCTAGGGAAAGCATTCATTCATGATCTGGTCACGAAACTGGTATCAAGAAAGTCCACAGTTCAAATCCAGATTGAATTAGATCCACCAACTAATTTGTCAGTGCCAACACTTCTAAACTGAAGCTGATGCATACTTGTTTCAAAGTGTATCATCATAGCAAATATCTTCTGGCTTTACTCTGTGCAAATCACCTGTGCATTAGTATTGAATGTTATACAACTGGTACATTAAAAAAAAAAAAAAAAAAAAGATGCAAAATAATGAAAGGACATACAGATGAGAATACTAGACAAAAATTTCGAAAGACATTGCTAATGAAAGGCATAATGTAAAATAGATATTCACTTATCCTTATTTTCATTAACAGCTGAATGTTGGTCATTGTTTTTCTTAAAGGACCCTATCTGCCATTGTAATGCAATGACACTCGACCCAGCTGAGGCCACACTGAGAAAATTGTCTTGTCAACAGCCAAATACATAAGCTTCTTATGAAATACTATTTCTTCAACATTCTCAACTACCAAAGTGACTAGAGAATCAAATGCTAGACTACAATATACAACCTTAGTTATCTATTTATGACAAGATTATGATCACTAAAGGTACAAATCACCAAGGTTTTCACCTTCACTTATTATTGACTCATATATGTAATCTATTCTGCATAATCAATAACAAAAAAGATAAACAAGTTTCCATCTTCACATAGAATATCATAACATATGAAATTATCTAAAGATCTTCAAAAATATGTTGATAAATTTCATCACTAATTTCATAACAATCAGCTTTGGATATCATGAGTATCTGGTACTCCATTATAAATATGGAATTCCTATTAAAGTTTATCTAGTAGAAAATGTAATGATTAGTGCAAAATAATACCTTTTTTCATCCATTGTATTATTATTGTATTATTATTTGTAACTACAGAATCACAGATGGGCCATTAGACAGAGACCTCAGTGATGTACTTTATAAACACTACTAAAATTATCTTACTGTTACTTCTTCTGCATAATCAGTCTGTTTTCCATTCACCCAATAGGTGTAAAAAGAATATTTGTTTTTAAATATCTTGATACAAAGTTTTCAAGTAAACCAGAAATGTCTTACAGATCTATTTAGGTGATGCAGTTTACAGAGAAGTTGAATATGGCAATACATGACATTACAAAAATTGAACAGAAGTGTGTTTTTCTCTATTTTTCTGACTTGGTGAATACTAAAGGGTCGTGCTGCTTGGCGATATCTTTGTCTAAAAAATAATACCTTGACATTTTAAAATCTAACACTGAAAATAAGAACGTATGCTAACGCTGCTAAGTTCTGGAAATTGAATCCATCACTGACACTTTAAAAAAATAATTAATTCAAACATGTCCAACCTAGGGAGCTTCAAAAGCAAATCCTTTCAGTCCTGTGAAGAATAATGAAATGTAGTACAATCCAACATATGCTAAACATTTAGTCCATTTTATTTACTTTTAAAAATTTAAAATGTGGTTCCATTCCAAAAAGGCCTCTATAAAAATGGCACATTATGTTACAAAAGTATCCTTTCAATATATTTAGAGACACATCTGTTTAATTCATGCTAGAAAGTTGCCTGACTCCTCATGATTTAATCAGGACTTGGTCCACTGAGATGTCAAGCACTTTGAGTTTCTAATTTCTGTAGCTAACATTGAAGGCACCAAGCAACTCCAGAATTTTTAAAGCTACACCTAGTTAATCAGTTAAAATGTCAAACTTAATGAATTTTGAAAAATTTCAAAAAGTGACCTCATATGTGGTTGTGCACTTGTAAATGAGGATACGCTTTAGTTTGCACAGCATTTGATGCTACTTCTAATGTTCAACTAAAAAAATTGATCTCTTACTCACAGTCAAATTTACAGCTAGACACCTAGGAGGCTGAATATCTTTTTCCTTTCAAATACTGTAAATTTATTGCGAAATTATTGACAACATGTCTTTATGCAATGCCAGATTTATAGAAAGGCTGTCTTTGGAGTAGAACCATACTTAAAAATTCACCATGCAGACTGGAGAAACCAGTTCTATTATCAGAATACATAAATAATTACACAAAAACAGCACACCACAAACTTCACTCTTGCACTAGAAAAAAGTAACAAAAAGGAGTACACTCACAGATAGAAAACTTGTTGCTGTTGTCTTTCCCTGGAAACAATTTAAATCCTCTAGATTTAAAATCTATGGCCTTTTTCACTAGTTAAAACAAAAACAAAAACAAAAACATGTATCAGGCAATACAATCTAAAATATTCCATTTGACAAATTTTATCATGGACGTATATACAAATTAGAGTACTGGCTACCTCACAAGTTCAGATTTTCGCACCTTTGGTGCAAAACAATTTACAAAAATAAATATTGAGACCAATTTGTATACCTGACAAAGGAAAGAAATGGTATTTGCGACTTAATTTTTCTCCTCCATAAAAAATAATAAAAAAAATATGGCCAAAAGTGTTTATTTCCATGTACCACATAATTGTGTAAAACACTGTCACACATTTATGGAACTTGGAAAATGAAAAGAATTATAAATATGTTTGCTCTAAAATAGCTGTTTCTTCTGTGGTGAGGAAAAAAAAAAGGAAGAAAAAAGGTATTTGAATGTAGAAAATAAAATACAGTCTGCTGTTCTGCTGTTGGTTCTGCAGCTAGTCTTCTTTCTAGCTTGAAAACTGTTATTTGCAAAATGTAGTATGGAAGGTAGCTGTCTCCCACTTCTCCATTAAGCCCAGAGCTCATCTGTTTCTGTAAAAGTCCTTCTTGTGGGCTGGCTTTATGATATAAACAGTTAATCCAGACAAACCTTGTGGCCTCAACATATCTTTGAAAGAAAACAACTAATAAAAAGAGAATAAACCCAAAACTTAACATATATAAAAAATGTAAGCAAGAATAAGCAAACACACTACAAGAAACTTTCCTTCTCAATCATAAAACTAAGTGCCTCATCTCTAATGGTCTTGGCCTGTAGCAGTGAATTATACATTAAAATAGACCTGCTTAAAAATTTAAAATTCTAAGTCGACTTTATGTACAATATACTTAAGTGGCTTTATAGCCACTACAGCCACTATATATTTTTTAAAAACTATATAGAAGATGTTTTATCTTGGCTACAAGCAAATACTGCTGATGAAGGTAGCATAAATTAAAGGAGCTACTTCTAGGAGAACTTAACCTAAGTAGATACATTGTACCTCATCAAATAATTTTTCATACCCATTACTTCTTACAGAAAATCAATGGAAATTCAAAGAACCTTTACATTAGGTATAAATACCACAGCTGCAAAATAATATTGATATATTTTTATAAATAAAAGTATCATTACTAAGCACCAGAAAAGAACCAGATACAGAAGAAAGAGCATTCTACTAGGAAAGATAATTTATAGGATAGATACAGAATGTGTCAATAAATATTTTTATACTTCTGATTGAAGAGACCGAATATTCTTATAAATACAGATACACTATTATCTCAAAAGTCAAAATGTAAATTTACTTGTGTGTATTATAATGTAGCATATAAGCATTCATAATTATTCTGGGAAATACATTATTTGCAGAACTAAAACATATATGTTACCACAAAGTTCTATATTTTGGGGGTTTTTTTACTCTTAATAGGAGAAGCCCCTCCCCCTCTCCAAATTAATTGAAGTCAATAGTCAATTCTATCCTCAGGGGAAATCATAGACCCAAGAACTCTACCTTCATTCAGCAGAGCAATACTGGAATAACAGCAATGCTCTCTTGGCATGGTCTGAGCTTTCTAAAATATTATTTCTACGTAAGTAGGAATGTTGGGCTATAGCTCTAACCCTCTCTTGGCTTTCTGTGAGGATCAGTCAAAAATAACTCCTCATGAATCAGAAGATAGGCTTAGTTATTCTTCCAGCACCTAAGCAAGATGGGAGTGGTCTTGAATATATGAGCTCAGATGCTGGAATGAGTTTAAATGTTCTCATTAGAGATATGTTTGTGTCCTTTATTTTCAGAAGTCATCAAAACAACACACTAACAAAGGAAGACTGTCCTGTATTTCTATTTTTCATTTGTTTCTATTCATTCTGAAACATGTAGATGTCATATCCCTAATTTATGTACACAATACGAGTTCACAAAATCTAAGGTGGAACTGAAAATAGTTAAAAGAGTGTCTTGGTGGCCATAGTGAAATCAGTCAAAGATTTTTATAATAATTTGCATCACTTTGCCAAGACTATTAAATACCACTAGGAAAGCAAGGAATTCCAGTTCTCTAAAGCACCTTTACAGGAGAAGAATTTTATTCTTAACTGCGGTTTTTATGTTGATTTACTGAACAGTAGTTTCTGAATACACTGTGAAGGAGTAGTTATAGAAATTTATATGGCAAACATGCCGACCCTAAACTATGCGTTGGGTTTCAAATGAGTGAACATACATAAAAATAACCCCACCATCACAAAAAAATCTCCTACCCAAAAAATAGATTATTTTATACTTGGCAAAATCAGGATTCTTTTGCATGCCAAACACATGACAGTAAGAACTGAAAGTGAAATTCACTTTTCAGAAGTCACAGAGGATGGATTCATAACAGCAAACTGTGTAGTTGTACACATCTAAGCCCATCCACAAACAAAACCAGACACTTTAAGAGATCAGTTAATCTGGTCTTAAAATACCTATTTTTGCATAAAATGAGTTTATATGCCCATTTATCTCAAGAAAAAGTGTTCAGAAGTAACAGTAGTACAAATATTTAAATACTGTCAGATTAGTATGTTCTCATATATTTGAACAGCCAAGAGCTAAGAAAACAGATTATACCAATGAAGTAGGATACTCCTGTGGAGACATACAAACATAACAGGACGGTAGTGATAAGACAAAAGTATATTCTAAAAATAATCTAAATTTATAAAAACCGATACGACATAACCATCTTTCCAGTGTTATAATGTAAGGAGACGCTTATTTTTTTTATGATACTTTAAATACATATGGCATCTAGGTTGGTTGGTTGATTAGGTTTAAATTTATAAAGACAGCAGGTTTGTTTATTTCTATTGGTTAGTTTTGGAGAAGAAGGAACACTGGTGCACATCTCCTATGTGAACAAATCTCTGACAATCCTAAATCTATTTTTGATCACATGATTGGATGAAGCATTAAGAGTAGCATCAGAACTCTGTGAAACCAAATCAGAGATTATGTCAAAACCCTGAAAATAATTTAGGCCTCCACCTTGGGATTTCTGCTCAAGCTCATGCTTTTTTCCTAGTTCAAGTCACTTTAATACAAATACAGAATTATTATTATTATAGAATTATAGAATGGTTTGGGTTGGAAAGGACCTAAGGATCATCTAGTACCAAGTACCTGTTCTAGTACCTCACAACCCTCAAGGTAAAGAACTTCTTAATATCTAATTTAAAATTACCCTCCTTGAGCTTAAAGCCAACTCCCCTTGTCCTATCACTACCTGCTCAGGTAAAAAGTCCCTCTAGAGCTCTCTTGTAGGTCCTCTTTAGGAAAGTGAAGGTGCTCCAAAGTCCCCACAAAGCCTTCACTTCTTCAGACTGAAGAGCTCCACCTTTCTCTCCCTCTCACTCTTTCTCTGCAACTTTTTCTAAGGTAAGAAGGCCCAATATTTTCTGTGAAGAAGGAAAATGGATCTGAACGCTTTATTAAGGAGGGAACTCCCAGTAAGGTAAGAATTTTTTCATTACACTTGTGTGAGCTAATATTCAGTCAATAGGCACACCAGAGACATGCACACTTTTCAAGCAGCCAATTTAAAGTGAAATGTGTTCAGAAATATTTTCTTGAGGTTTTTGACTAAAATGGTCTCTCATGTAAGATAATGAAGATTCTAATACTTACAGGCAAAATTTTAGGCACACATAAAGACTAAAATATTGTCTGTGGTGGTGCGTTTTGTTAAGCTATATTAATTAACTATTGTTCACTAATGGGTTTGGTATATTCCTAGTTTCCCCCTATGTTTTCCCCTCAAGATGGTTTCGTCCAAGTTGTTTTTCTCCCAGTTCCCCGCCACTCCGCCTGTCTGTTAAATGTCTGTCTCGCTGACCCCTCCCCGTTGTTACCTTATAAGACCGTATTCCCCCTTGTCCGTCAAATTACCCCGC
>VXBC01005706.1:572953-584906 GCA_013399945.1 Ploceus nigricollis
GAGAAAGCTCACGACCAGCCGGACTCGCAGAGTGCTACAATTGTCTTTTTTCTTTTCTTTAATAAAAAGGCCGTGCAATTATGTGTATTTATCCAAATTCTTATTTTCATGTATGCAGTCATGCTACATACAAACACTTGCAAGAGAGGACTAGGTCTGCCAATTCCAGCATTTTGCACTTCAGGATAGGCACGACATTATAAAGGGCCTCAAGTAAAGAAGTTTTAAGCATAGATATCATAAAAAAAACCCCCACTTAGATGTAAAATTTGAATAACAACCTAAAGTACAGTAAGCTCTCAAACACTAGAAACAAAATTCATTTTGAATGAAGATTGTTCAGTTGACACAGTTCTGGCTTCATTGAAAAAGTGTGTTCTGAGGACCAAATGAGAAAAAAATTCAAAAAGGAAAATTTGCTTCTACAATATGGAAGTATCAGGGTATACAGCCATGTGAAGGATATTTATTTAAAACACTGTCAACCCACAATTCACATCTTTGTTTTGGTTATGCAACACCATTTATGTAACAGAAGTATCCAGCTTGTCCTTTCTATATTTTGTAAATTTTCAAATCAAATATAAACAATATTTCAAATGCTGGGGACTAAAACACCACTGTTCTATGTAAAGCAGGTACTCAGGTTGCATTATTTCAATAACAAAACAATGAAAACAGCCCTTCCCTTCTCCAGAACTACTCTTACTTTATATTCACTATCATCCAGCTAACGGACATGGAGAACAATATGATAACAGCAAAGCCATTATTTCAAGTTTGTATTTACAGCACTATTTAAATTACATATGCAAAAGCATAATACTGTGGGAAATAAAGAGGAATTAAATTTTCAACTGCTTTCTGAAGTGGCAAAAAAAATTTGTTTGGAATACAGTGTAAAACTGATTTTGATTTGGGCAGAACCAGTAATTCACTGATTATTTAAAATATTTAATATGTGGTGATGGCAGATTCCACTTACAACAACACAATTGTTAGTGACAGAAACAAGAGTATTGTATATTTTGGACTTCCAGCATTGGCTGTGCATGTGCAGATATGCCAAATACATCATGCATGATACTTCCAGTTCATCTTTGGCATATGTCTAATTCATTGTATTTCGTTAGAATTTCATCCACTGCCTAAATGCATTGAACTTACTACTCACTACTCATAACAAAGATCAGTTACTTGTTTTTTTGGTTTGTTTTTTTTTTTTGGATTTACATCATATTCTTTACACATGTCATACAACTAACTATCCATAATTTCCAAATTCTAACAATGCAAGTGTTAAATATGCAGGTATCTTAGAGATCACCACTAAAAAATCTCTAAACCTAGTGATTACCCAAAGAAACTTCTCTGTAACCCAACTAATGTAGCACTATCTTCTAGAACCTTTCTGCACCTTGAAATTCAGCATGCGAGAACATGAATTTCCATCAGTTTTTGTAGCACAGCATGAACCCTAAATTTGATGACTAGAGGCATTAAGACTTCCTGGCACTATTTGAGCCTGAGTCTGCTAAGCAATTTTTTTCCTCCAACTACTGTATCTCTTTCCGACTGTTTTTTTTTCCTAAATTTAATTTATGACTCACAAACTGTACTAGAGGTCTTTTTCAGTGTTTGCATCTGGTACTCATTTGTTTCTCAAGAGCATGATGTACATGCATTTCCATATTAATGTTGAGAATAGAATAGAATAGAATAGAATAGAATAGAATAGAATAGAAACAGTAGGATAGTTGGAAGGGATCAACAACAATCAATAATGAACTGCCTGACCACTTCAGGACTGGCCAAAATGTAAGTCATATTATTAAGCACACTGGACAAACACCTTTTAACATTTGCCCATATGCCTCTTAACATATCTTTAGACAGTAAAAGTATGCTATATAAGCTCTCACAAAAAAATGTTCTAAAATATCTCTCATGAGTATGCATATTCACAAATAGAAATTCTAAAACCTTAATAAGTAAAGTATGTAGTTGATAAAAACTATAGAACAATTAAATAGAACTAAAAGCATTACTAAATTCTGAATTCACCATATGAAACAAAAATAGTAGAAAACAAAAATATGTCCAATTATTCTCTATTCTTTAGTCATGATGAAGCCAACAATTCTTAAATATTAAAAGAGGGAAAAAAATCCAAAAACTAAAACTGAACCAAAACAAAACAAAAAACCCAAACAAACAAAAAACAAAAAAACCCACTTGGAAATATCATGTTTCTACCATGTTTCTATCATGTTTCTTTGTCTTCTTGTTTTCACATCTAAGAAATACAGATCATACTAGAAACTGTGATTGTAGCATCAAAAAGAATTCCTACTAAATCTCAGCATTTGAAGTTCCTAGGTTTAACTGAATGAAAGGGGTTAGGGATCTCCTTTTTCTGCCCCTTCTTCTGAATTGAGGAGACAAACTTTCCTGAATTTAACCACTTGGTTCATTAGAACTAAGGACCCAAAAGGTGCTGTTTTTCACTACCAGCTATCCTATCTAAATATATTATTCATTAGCCTGTCAAGGTGCATCTTCAAAGTAAGCTTTTCATCCTTCATCTACTTCCTCCTTCTACAATATTTCAGTGTTCCAATAACAAGAACTCTTCTTACTCATCTCCCTAATAAAAATATTTACATATTATATACTAACTTGTCCTTAAGTTCTCTACATACTGACATTCACTTCAAAATTTATGCTTTCATCCTGTCTTACATTTTATTTTGTAAGGTGGGATGACCAGGAAAATGTGACACTATTATGGTACCTTTATCTGATTCAGTGTGAATTCTTGTTAATGAAGAAATATAATCATGTACAGTATTCCTCAAGAGATCTCACTACTGCCTTATAAAATAATACTTGTACTTCTCTAACTTTAAAGAAAGTATTTCACCAAATGCACCTAAAGTTCCTTTTTCCAGCTTAGAGAAGATAATAATCAGTCAGCTTTTGACACAAATTATTATTGAGATCCAGGTAGTGTATATAGTACAGCAATTTACAGCTAGCAGTTGAATTTTGGGTATATATAAACCTCTAGTTCTCTTTATAAATCTCGTTCATGCATAAACTTCCAAAATATTTTTACAAAACAAGAGAGTATTGTTATTGTCTACTCATTCTGAAACACTTTATTCACAGAACAATCCCATGGAAGGCCAACAGTACTACTCTTTTTCTGCAGTTACGATTTTGCATCTATGATAATGCATCATAAAACTGCACAATTTGGGTCTTACTAGTAATATTCTCAGAAAAGCCTACAGTTAGGTCTATATGTACAATAAATTTTTACAATTTTAAATATACACATTTTCATATAGTAAGTTTTAGTAACTATGTTTAGTATATTAAATTTTATCTTCTCAATTATGAATTAATTTGCATAACTTGGGAGTGTAGTTCTTAAATTAAAAACAGCAAAAAAGATTCCAAAGTAAAAAACTAATTTTTAATAGCTATTAAATAGAGAAATAATTTTAAAAGTAATTCATATAAAATTCTTAAGTAGGTCATATAATTCCATAATTATTTAATATGCAGAGTTTTTGAACTTCTGTGCATAATGCATTGTCAAAGAGAGGTTAAAATACTTCAATAATAACCTACAGGAAATTCTATAGAAATACCTCTGGAACATCCCTCTGTGATAAAAATTCCTTCAAGTCAATTAACAACTATCTCACATTCACAAAAATTCCTTCAGAATATGTCTGTGTCTTTTTAGTAGGGAATATCACATGGAAAAAAATTATAGGTTATTTATTCAAGGTCATTTGATATGTTTACAGGTTGTTATCAAATAATGGTGTTTGCTGAGTAAAAATGGTAAATTTTTACTCAATATAGGAATAACCTTTAATAGCATGCACACATATACTGTTCTGTGAGTAAGAGACACAGTAAAAAAATTTAACGTTTTTGTATAATGAGTGCTAGCAAAACCAAGACTTTCGATGTTGCATGGAACTAGGTGTGGCCTTTCTTCTCCACTAAGGTCTATACGATTTCAGTTGTATGTGGGTTGTCATACCTTTTGGTACCTGTAGTACTATTTTAATATGTGAAAAATTAGCACCATAACATTATTTTAGCAGTATCTTGATGCCTAAATTATTCTCTTTTTTTTATAATGTTTAGCACTTTATTTTAATAAAACAATTTAGAAGTACATGCTGTACCTATATCTTGTACTAAGGAATAGGTCAGAGAAGAAAGGAACACTGAGAAAACAGTTGAGAGGACACTGCAGTGTAATGATTCCAAAGAGGAAATGGGAAAAAGACTATATGTGTATCACAATTACTGCCATATTTAACTGCCAAAGTAGTACATTCTTACATCTTTAAATTAGGAGATATTATTACAGATCCTCGTATACTCCCTCATAACTGAAAATAAGCCTCTTTTTTTTGAACTTGACAAAAGACATTGTGAAGTGAGTGCACAGCCAGACAACTAGTACAAACCAAATTGTTGATTAATTTAAATCAGTCAATAACCAGAAAATACTTCAGATCTCCACTGAAATTAATACAAATGAAACAAAAACATCTATTTAATGATTTCTATTTTATATGCAAACCAAAGACAGTGTTTGTTTTTCATTTATTCTATTTAATTATATATTTTAAAATTCTGAAGAACTGCAGCTCTCCTGTTTCAAAAGGTGTTAGTAAATGAAGCTACAATAACTTACACTAGGTGACTAGCCAGTAAGACAACAGATTCCAAATAAAACTGTCTTTACAAAATATCAGTCATATAATAAGACTCCTGCAAATTGCTTGAGCTATAAAAGGTGCTTCTTATCAACATATTTGTTTTTATAATTTTTCATGTACAATTGATTAACATGAAGCATATAATAAAAATTCAAAATGTAAAATAAATTGTATTCAACAACATTAGCCTGAAAAATTAAGCTGATCCTTTCCTGAAATAGTGCATGTTTAAAAACACACCAAATGAAATTTTTTTCTGAATATCTGCTGGTTAAATTAAGACATTCCAGCATTTCTTTTTGTCAGCTTCATGTTTCAGATATAGATATTTACTTTTAACACAGCAAACAATGCTAGTTTTATACTCCAAATGTTGTCCATTATGAATATTTTAGCATGCAGATTAGATGATCTCAATATAAAAATCTATGAGATCTTTAGCTTTAACACTGATATTTGTTGAATATCCTAGAGTTCTAAATGTTGCTTTGATCATTGATTTCATGTTTGATAGAATGAATATGTAAAGATGTTTTAAAAAACAAAATTTTTCTGAAGATTTAACCAGATGGGAGATGAATACAACTGCATCACCTACTACTTTAGAACAGCAGCTATTTATAAAGTACATTCTTAATGCTATGGTTAATTATATCTAATCACATATGCAGAATAGATTAATAGTCTAACCTCAATTCTCTAAACTTTCATCAGATAGCTCTTACACTAGGCTTTATTGTGAAGTATAATGATGCAAGCTATAAAGTCACATCAAAAGAAAATTCCTTATACGCACATTTTGTCTTTTTATAAATCAAATCAATTTAAATAATCAAGACAATATTATTACTAATTCCGTTTTTCCATCTGACTGCCCTACTAGAACTCAAAGTTTGACAGATTTAATCCCTTTCCCATTTGTTTCAATTACATTTCCTAAATGGATACCTGAACTTTCATTTTTAATTTATACAAAATATTTTTTCATAACTACATGGGCACAAGTAAAATAATATCCAATACCTCTATGAGTAACAACTGCAAGTTCTTTAGTTCTTTCTATCTGTTCAGCATTTCTTGGTCGTCGTCTTGTGCTTTGTAAATTTGCTTGATGAAGAGAGAGTATTTCCTTGTAAGTGGCCGACTCCAGAACTGATTTTCTTATATTCATAGCTTGTACTCGTTGTTCTTCAGCAGATTGTCTACAGGTGGTCACTGCACTGGATACAGCAACATCAGCAGATGTGCTAGCAACAGTAATGGCACCAGAAGTGGCTGCAATATGCTCCTCTAACTCACCACTGGAGGCAGTTTTGATGAAAGTAGAAGAACCTGTGGGACACACAGTAGTACTGGATGCTAACTTTTTCTTTTGAATTTTGTTTTCTTGATCAATCTAAAAGATTAAATTTCCCTCTGTCTAACATAGTAAAGACAACTGACATGAAAAGAGGAAAGTCAATATGCTTTATTTAAAAAGTTGAAGCAATCAGAACATTGTTTAATGCTAGTGAACATTTTGTAATAATAGTGATAATACATGTTAAGTTTTAAATGTCCTCAAAACTTAAACTTTTTTACCAGTCATAATGACAACACATAATTTCCACCCCTGCATGTTCAGTCCTGAATCAGCATGGCTAGATCAAAATATACAGCTATAATATTGATAGAGGCCCCACACTTCGAAAAGTGGTAACCATCCTGTTGAGGAGTGAAATGGCAGCATTATGTAGTAACCTAAGTAGCAGAAAAAGCTGCCAAAAGCCACTAATCCAGCTACTAATAAGGCTGCCAGATATGCTCATTCTCTTCATCAAAGCTTGACAGGGCTCTAAAAGCCCATTTAGACTTGACACAAGGCCAAGTGTAGATGAATAATAAGAGGTACCCATTTAAACAAAACTTGTCAGCATTATTATTTATACTTAAGATTGTAAAAAGGCTTCATATGTAATTTTCTTTTTGCTCTCTGATTTCTGTAATAGACCAGATTATTTTACTAAAAACCCTCACACACAAAATGTTTGCTAAGCTAAAAAAATTGTCCATGCCCTGTCTGTGAAAACATTGTTAGCACTTTTAAGTTCTCTAGTATTTAAAATATATAGCCAATTTTTCAATATTTTATTAATATTTTCATCCTTCCCCACCCCCCATATTTGGTTGCAAATGTTTGGAAGCCAAGTCTCTCACCTGTGAGCATTTAGAACATCTTAACACAGTAGAAACTCCATCTTGACTGGAACAAATAAATGACTGGGCAATGAATAACAAAATTCACCATAAAAAATAGCATAAACAAAGCTGATGTAGCATGAACTATACTATGTTTTACTAGTATCTTTAAAACATGGCTTTTTTATTCCATCATAATGATTAGGGGCCCTTGAAAAGTCATTCAAACAATAATATTCCACACTTCTCTTTTTGGTTCTGTGCTCTCCTCTCATACTTTGAGACTTGTCTTTTAAATGTAGTGGGTGATGTCAGGATGGAACGCAACAAGAGTTTTCACACTTTTAGAAAAATCTGTCTACTAGAAAATGGAAATAAGACTCACAGAGGAATTAAGAATTATATAGGTATATTTAAGGCACAAGGTATATCAGATCTCTATATACAAAATCTATGTTTTGTATAAAATAATGGAAGAGATCCTCACATCAGAAATAGTCTTGCTAATAAAGTCTCTTTTGTTTACTGCAGAAATTTTAGGCTAAAAATGGTTTATTTTATCATACTATTAAAAATACTAAGAGAAGAGGATATGTTAGCTTTATAAAGACAACAAATAAAGCGGATATGGGTGCATATTATTTTTGCTATCTGATATTTAATGTCTTGAGATCTATTCTGTAGTATAGCACTTCTAAATCATAGAGGTAGTTTTCCCTACAAAACTAAAAAACCTCAGAAGCGCCATGTAAGACTCCAGGTTTATGTGTCAGAGACCAAACCAAAAACTACTTGCTATCCTATAATTGCAGGGGCAGAAGTAACTAAAATAGATCTAGACATGTTTTATTCTTTATTTCATAATAAGAGAAGAAAATTGTCACAATATGCATAATATCAAAAGTCTGGACTACTTACGATTCAGTACACAATAAATTTTGACAGATTGGTATCAAGTTTAAAACATAGAAAATACAAATGCATGGCCAAGAGATATTTTGGAACAGAAAAATGTTGTTTAAAACAATGAAAACTTAATGTATGTTACATAACCACTGCTATTAAAACAAAATCTATGTGAACATATCTTTATCATGCATGCAAATGTACAAGAACAGGCATTCACTTGCTTCCAATATCAAGGTCAAAGCAAAACTATATTCAACATCTCCATCAAATGGCATGATCTATCCTATTTATTTAAATAGGCACAGCACTTTAAATGAGAACAACTTAAAAGAAAGTTCATCTCAAAAGAAAAAAGCAAGAAAAATTAAACTTACTTAAAGCTACAAAGCTTACACACTGGAAAGTACTGCTTTGATACAGAGGCAATTTTCAAACAGAAAGTTGTTAGGCTTCCACATCCATTTACATGGAAGAACTCATGCAGGAAGATCAGTAAAGTTAAACAATATGGCTTGATTTACATGGAGGATTTTGAGAGAAAATTAATGTTATGTTTAAACAATCTCATAAGTATCAGCTACCGCACAGAGTAGATCAATCAGTGTTTCCATAAACAGTATTTGTAATCTGCAAATGTATTTTGGTGTATTTATTTTATAACAAGAGTCTTAGACCAATTGAAACACATGTGTTGCAAGGGCATTTTAACATACTCTCCACTTCCATTTTCTGCAATCACATCTGAAATTTCAGTTTGTCAAAGAGATTATTTTAAAAACTGTATTTTTCTATGTGATAAAGAAATACTCCCATATTATTTTACTTTAATACTCTAGTTAAAAAAAAAATTTTAAAAGGAAAAAAGGGAAGAAAAACTTTTAATGATAAATGGCACAAAAAGGAAGAAAAGAAGACTGAGCTTTGCTTTTTGGGAAAAGCTTCAACCAAAATTTTGCAGTCAATTGAAGTCAACTCAGAGGCAGAGCATCACTTTGAATTCACAATCAGCCACTGAGAAGATGTGAAGTTTGAGAAACTGCCAGGATGAATCATATGAGGAAGCAGTAAGGACATGGGGTCAAGAAACTATAATGGCTGTTTAGGGCATGGGTTCACAAAGAAAGAGAACCTGACCAACCCACACTAAAACACTCTGAGACCTAGTAGACCGGACAAGCATTTCTCTAAGCAAGTCTTTGTGAAAGGAGAACAGATGAAAGTCAGTAAAACTGAGGACCTTTAATGTGTCAAATTAGCCTGCTTACACAAGGAAAGATTCGAAGCAGTATTTACACTTAAAAACTTGTAGCTATGTAGAAGTGAAAAAAGATCAAGCTGATGATCTACAGAGAAATTCAGTTCAGAAAACTAGTCTTAACAAGACACCACTCAAAAGTGTTGCAACTGTTAAAACTTAGGATAATGCAAACATATGGGAGACCCATAAGCCTTTCTATTTATATAGGAGTGGAAGTTGCTTTTGATTCCAGGATCATTTTTAGTAAAGAAAAGAGGCAAGAGCCTTTGACATTTGCCTGAAACAAAGCTCCAAAAATAGATTATGAATCTGTGCTAGATGCACACACTTTGCATATGCAATGTGGTACAAGTATACACAGGGTTCCTGTTGTAAACAGGATACCAAAGGAAATTTACCGCAGATAAACTCATAGTGGAAATTCAATTAACAATTAATCTAGTGCACTAATTTTTTATGAGTAATTCCTGAGGGAATAGTCCAGGGAGATACCTTTGCCCACTCTGAGAAGCATTCAGCAGAAATAAAAATAAGGCAGAAAATGGTATCTAACAGAATGAAAATGCTTGTTGAAAATGATATTTTTATTTTTCCTTTTAGAGGACTCTGACTTTGGAAAGTTTTCTTCTTCTCCAGGTTGAAAAAGCTCAGGTTACTCAGTCTTCCCTCACAGGGTAAGTGCTCCAGCCCCCAACCATCTTGGTGACCCTCCACTGAACTTGCTTCAGTGAAAAACTCATCTTCCCTGTCACGAAGCCTAAATCTTGAGGCACTAATCCAGCTATGGTCAAAGAAGAGATAATACAAAGACAAAAATCTTTCCCTTTGAACCTACTGACCACATTCTTATTAATATAACTCAGGAGGCTGTTGGCCTTCTTTCTTCCCAAGGTACACTGCTGTCATGCTCAGTTTGCTGTCTGCCACAGCACACAGGGTTGATTCAGCAGAGTGGTTTGCTATCAGACACTCCTGTTGCCAGGAGTTCTTCCTTATGCAGCTACAGGACTTTATACTGACCCTTGCTGAGTTTCATAGGATTCCTGTTGGCTCATTCCTTCAGCTTGTCTGTGTCCCTGTGGCAACCCTGTCCTCAGCTCTATTGATTGTTGGTCCTTGACTATAATGACTGACATTGTGGTGTCATCTGCAAATCCAATAAGACTGCTCTCTGTCATTGATTGAAGCTCATTGATAAACACGTCGAAGAGAACTTGTACCAGAACAGACACTTGTAGTGCTCCACTTGTTACTGGACTCTAGGTAGAAAGTCTGTCCCATTTATGACTATTTTCTAAATTTAATTTTTTTAACTTCAGTGGTTGAAGAACAGATAAAAACATGCAAATTGCTCATGAGACCAAATGGGACCTAAGGCTACCATCCAACAGCTATTCTAATTCATTAGAATTTGTTTTGCTGATTAATTCCTAAAACCATGTTGAGTTCAAACTGTGAAAGCAAATTGGAATATTTACTATCTTATTTATTCAGGATGAATAAAGGTACAGAACTTTATTAGTTCTTGTGACAGATGTGATCCAGCCACAGACTTCCCAAACAAGGCTAAAGGTCCTTAATGCAGATGACCCTAAATGGGTCTCAGACTACAGGAAGGTGTTAATGAGGTGACTGCCATGAGGTCAGCCTGGGACTTTTCCTGTGTATCTTATTAGCAAGAGGCCAGTCTATTATTTTGCAATGGCTAATTGAGAAAAAAGTGTAAACAGTCCTAAGCAAAAAAATAAACTTATACCTCATTAAAGGAAAAAAGAGAGTTACAATTATAAACAGAATTTTTAAAAAGAGTAATAACTATATTCCATCTTCATTCTTTTTTCAGATGTTCAAGGACTTTTAGTCAAGGCTTATTTAGCTTCCTCACTTAAAACCTTCCTATACTTAACTAATTTTGGAGTGACCCCGGCATTCTATTAAGAAGACGCTTTTTTTTTACTATCTTAATTACCTGTTCTCTTTGATGTCCTCCATCATCAAATATCTGATGCTTGCAAAAAATTTCCAGTAAAGTTAGAAACCTAATTAGAAGAATATATTCTGGTTAAAGAAATGTTCAACGTCCTGGTTTGAGAGGGAAGTGAGTTTTTCAGGAAGTTGGGGTCAAACCAATCAGTGGTCAGATTCGAATATTGGCACCTGGACTGACCACTGAAGACATGGCTACGCCTCTGAGAACACAGGGGGTTAAAAGCAAGAGCTCCCAGAGGGACTTTCTCTTCAGTTCCGCTCAGCAGAGGAGAGCAGGGCCTCCCCTGCCAGCCTGCAGCTGGGCAGGGGAGGGTCGGAGCCATGCAGCCAGGCTGATGTAGGCTGATGCCCTGGAGAAGAGGGGGGTGGGGAGGGGCTGGAGAGAGGCCAGCCCCCAACCCAGGATGGAAGGGTGGAGAACTGCTGAGGTGTCTTCTGTCCCCCCACAAGGGAGAAACTGCCGCTTTGAAATTTGATATCATGTGCCAGCACCGCAGAGGAGAAGGGCGGGGGAGAAGGAGCCGTGGGAGNAGTTCCGCTCAGCAGAGGAGAGCAGGGCCTCCCCTGCCAGCCTGCAGCTGGGCAGGGGAGGGTCGGAGCCATGCAGCCAGGCCGATGTAGGCTGATGCCCTGGAGAAGAGGGGGGTGGGGAGGGGCTGGAGAGAGGCCAGCCCCCAACCCAGGATGGAAGGGTGGAGAACTGCTGAGGTGTCTTCTGTCCCCCCACAAGGGAGAAACTGCCGCTTTGAAATTTGATATCATGTGCCAGCACCGCAGAGGAGAAGGGCGGGGGAGAAGGAGCCGTGGGAGCTCCGAGCAGCTCTGGGAGCTCCCAGCCTGCTGTGGGAGTTCAGCTGTCCCGGGA
>VXBC01005706.1:584985-607546 GCA_013399945.1 Ploceus nigricollis
GTGGTGGTGCCCCCTGTCTTCTCTCTTCTCTCTGTTCTTGAGATCCTCGGCCGCAGGGGAGAAAATGCGGGGGGGGGGACTTTTGTCCCGAAATGAGGAATGGTTGGTTTTTTGGTACTTGGCCAAGCATCCTTAAAGGAACCCTATATGCAGCTTTGGTCCATGACAGTGGTGAGAGCACTGGACATGGCAAGGAGGGTGTCACCATGGCAGACTTTCTCCGGGCGGTGCCATGGGTGACGTGGAAACACGGGAGGGTTCAACTGTGTTTCCTGTGGGGGTCTATGGTGCGAGAGAGACTCCTCTCTCCCTTGATGAATTGAGAATTGTTTCTTTGAGTGATGATGACTTGATTGGGAACCCGAGATTTTGTCTGATTGTGAAAGGGTGGAAGTTGGGTGGGAGGAGGAGAAATGTTCTGGGAGTTTTTCCTTCTGTTTTCTGTGTGTGTTTTTTATGCTTCTGTAGCTTAATAAAGTTTTTTCTTTCTATCCCTAAGTTGGAGCCTGCTCTGCTCCATTCCTGATCACATCTCACAGCAGCCGTTTGGAAAAATATATATTCATGGGTGCCCTGGCATTGCGCCAGCGCTCAACCCATGGCATTCAAGTTTGTGTAGATATAGCAGCTTATTTGGCTCTTTTGCCATATGTAATTCCAGACATATTATTTTAAAAAATCACTTATTTTATTCTTCATAAATTTCTAGTATCTTTACCTGTTCTTAGGATCAAATTGTAATAGAAAATAAAGGAAACAGATACATAAACATAGATTTTAGAATATAAAATCAATATTAATGGCTGCCATAAAATATTCTTCTGACAAAATCTATTTTCACCTCACAGCTGTTCAGAAAAGAAATGAAACTGTGGTTTTACAGAAATACAATAAAACTGTGGTTGTAAAGAAATACATGACTGAAAAATATAGGGTTCAAAACAATTTTCTAGACTTTAGTTCAAACAGGCAATGATTTATACAGATAGCAAAAACTCTAAAAGCTATCTAGCCAGAAGTTTAAAAAAATCCTTTTGGTTCCTTTTGTTTTGATGTTGTCCACATTTGTGGGACTAGAGTCAAAATTTCATTTTTATTTCCTTTTGGTACCAGAATTTACCTTTTTTCATTATTGCATTCTCTTATGATTGCTTTTTAAGCTTGCCTTTTTTTCTGCTCTCTTTTTTCAACCTCCTTATTGTTATCTCTTTTTTCTCTTTTTCTCTATTGTTTATGTAAAGTTGTAAATTTAATGAATTGCTACAGTAAGACATATACCAAAACACTCTGAAAGTGACAATTAAGCATCACCCAGAAATTTTCAGAGATGCAGGACATATGTCATACTTCAGTATATACAAAAGCATGTTTTGATGATCTTCCATATGCCTTAGTGAATTTAAGATCACTTTACATTTTTTAAGTAGATACTGAAAATATGGTAAATTTATGCATCTTAATTTTATCGTTTTAACTGATTACATTTGGAAATCTGAAAATTCAGACAAAATGCCAAACATCTCTAACATTATTTATTTCCTTTCTACAAAAATCAGGACATAGACAGAGCTACTCTCTCTCTCTCTCTCTTTTTATATATATATATTTGTCCAAATAATAGATTTTGTTGCAGCAATATTTGTTTGTTGAATAGAAAAAAATATGAAAATTACCAACATAGGCCCACATATGGATAATGTTGTTTCAGTTGGTTTACCTAAAGTGAGAAAGTACTTTTTGAAAGGCCTGTTACTTTTAAGAAAAAGAAAAAAACAAAACCAAAACTTAACACAAAATCATGTTAGCAAATGAGAAAGCAGTTATTCAAAATACAAAATAATTATTTTCCTATTGTCATACTTAGCTTTCTTTTCAAAAGAGATATGCATCAGTGTAACATAGATCTGTATAATCAAGCATAATCATACAAAAAAAAGCCCAAACAATACAACTTAAAAATTCTTCAAGACTCTCAATAATATTATATGAATCTATGAAATGAGAAATATAATGCTGGGAATGGAAAGCAGTCACATCTATTGGCCTTAAAAAGAGTAGCTTTATTGTAATTGTCAAGTAAAAAGCCTTGCGAATATTGTCTTACATATTTATTTTCTTTCTAATTTGACTCTGTGAATCATAGTGCAAAAATGCTATTTCTGTTTTTCAAGGATAGGATAACATCAAATAAGCAAATCTGAAAGAATAATTACTATACAGACTATGTGCATTAAAATGTATATAGCAACCACTTAACAAAAAGATAAATTTAAAATTTAAACGTTCTGACTTCTAATTCTGTTTCTTGTGTCACCATGGATACACCATGATATTGTGGTGTTCTCATTTCTTTTCAACAAAATTAAATTCTCACTTTATTTTTAATGTTAATGTTAGTTGCCTAATACGTTGTCTTAGGTTGGGTATGTATTCTATTGCCATATGTTAGAGGTGGGGCAGTTATCTTTTGTTAATTGGGCAGCTTTCTTTATCTCTTTATCTCTTCCACAACCAATCCTCCCTCCAGGAAATATCTTCTGTTAATGGGCCATAGAGTCTCACTGCATGACTGATAAAGTTACATCATCCCATTCTGAGATGCTCTGCCCAAGGGGAGGAGCCAAGCATTCCTACCTGGATAAAATCTGACATTTGGAACACCACAGGCAGCCTTTTCCTCCTCTGGATTCCCAGAGGAGCAGCTTTCTTTTCCACTGGATTCCCAGAGGAAGACCAGGCCCATCTACACCACTGGACCTTCAGAGGAAAACTCTACCCTTCTACAGGATCACTGCTTCAACAGAACCACATCTGTCACTCCAGGAGGACTGCAGCCACTTAACTGGACTGCTACCAACACCCTAACCAACAGGGTGTCAGGTCATATTTGACTCTGTCAGTGTTGTTTTTTATTAGTGCATTTTTATTTTATTTTTATTTTTCCCTAATAAAGAACTGTTATTCCTAGACCCATATCTTTGCCTGAAAGCCCCTTAATTCAACATTATAATAATTCAGAGGGAGAGGTTTTACATTCTCCATTTCAAGGGAGACTCCTGCCTTCCTTAGCAGACACCTATCTTTTCAAACCAAGACATAGGTGTTCATTATTATAAGCCAACAAAGTGGTCTTTATAAATCAAATATACAGTTTCAGATAGAACAATACTTGCTAAAGCTCAAATTATATATTGATATGACTGACAGTCATAGTTTTAATATTTTCAATGAAGTTCAGATACGTGGGAAAATAATGAATCTTAAGCCCAAGTAATAATCTCTTTCACTTATTCTCAAAGCAAAATTCTTTGTACCATTGCTCTTGAGTGTCTAATATTTGCCCTAAGCAGGCTAATGCCCACATTTTCTATTCTAAATCTAGTATGAGGCATCAAGAAGCTACTTGTCTTGAACTTATTACTAGAGATTGCTAAACTAATTTAAAATAATAAATTATCCAATATAGTAACCTTCATTACAGATGATTATTTTAATACAGAAGATTATTTTAAGAGCTAATACATGTAATATATTTTTAATTATTGCATGTTTCTAAACTGATTAGTGCGCATTAGAAATGATATAAGGTTCTTAGAAAGTTTGTTCATTTACTTGGCAAATGGTAAACACAAGGTTGCAGAAAAGGTATCTTGAATACAAATCTTAATACATAAGCATATTTTTTTCATTATTTACCTTACCTATGTCACACAAAATTAATAGAGACTGCAGCCTAGTAAGTACAATTTTGCCATTAGTAATACAAGGCGACAGAATTTATGTTGACATCATGTAGGCTTGCCTTGGCCTGAGTTTGTTTTCACTATTTTTGATGACTATTTCTTGAGCTGGTGGCATTTCAGAAATGTTGTGCTCTGACACTACTGCATACAGAAATGATCTGATAAAGTTACATAGGTCTTGCATAGCAAGCAACATACTTAGAGAGGCTGAGGGAGGCTAATGTGCAGCTTTCAGATTTTAGTAAAGAACAATGAGAAAGAAGAAGACTATGCTAAGAAAATATACAAAAAATGAATAATTCAACTCCAAGACTGAAGAGGAAGCTCATTTCATGTCTAGGAGTGTCAAACTTCTCCTAACAGATCCTTGGATGCTCTTAATTGGTCGTAATCTCCACCCAGGAGCACAGAGAAAAGGGTAAAAATAAGACAAAAGAAATACAGGGGAAAGTAGAAAGGCAGTTCTTAACTTTTATAAGTGTATTATTATCATTGATGCTTTTGTATATTTGATAATTCAGACTATCAGATCATTATAACATTAATTAGAATAACAATAAATTGTATTCCTTTTGGCTATAACAAAATTCTCTGGCTAACACTTATGTGCATTACAACCCAACTAACTTCTGGTCTGAAGTGCTGTATACCAAACATACACTATTTTTCTATGTACTCCACACCACTGAAGTACTCTCCAATGATTGTCAGGACTCTGAGGGCTCTAATGGGCCTAAACAGGACTGGCCATCCTTCCCGGGGCCTCTCCCCCCCATGCCTCTGGGTCCAGGGCCCCAAGGCTGAAGCCATGAGTCCCTGCTCCAGTGATGCCACAGAAGTTCTTGTCCCCCTCTTCCCCTATTACTGCTTTACCTAGCCATGCCATGGGGCCAATGTCCCTGCATAGCCTTGGCCTGTCCTCTTTTCCATGAAGATGCCCAATGCCCAGGGTTTGGTCTGCCTCCAGGTTCCCAAAGCCTGCTCTACTCCCTGGCTGGGGGCAGGGGGACCAACACTGGCTGAAAAGCCGTGCACTACCAGCCTCAGCCTGGATCCCTGAGCTCACCAGCCTTCAGGGAGCTGTTGGCCTGTGCTTGTCTCTTATTCTTATGTGAAAAATACAATGTCTATGAACAAAGCAATACATTTAATTTAACAAGAAGTGTTATTTTTCCCTTATTTCTTACTCAGAATAAATAAAGTTAATCCCTAAGCAGAATAAATCTTAATTATAAAGCAAAGCAAAGTTGAATGATTTACAAATGAAACTACCGTCTTTTATGTTTTGGTTTTATGTAAAAGGTCAGGACAGACTAAAAAATAATACTTTTAAAGAAAGGTCAGGACCTAAGTGAGATGAAAACAATTCTCTGGCAAGGAAAAAGGTTTCTTCAGTATAAAAACTGATTCAAAATCCACTTAGAGTTTACAGAGATAAAGCTATTCCTGCAGAACATTGTGTGCTGTCAGCATCAAGTGGGCAGTAAGTGAACTTTTAAGCTAAGAAGTGGCATCCAGTGCAAAACAAGAGCTTTGCCTGAGGAAAAATCTTCCCTTTGAGAGGACCCCAGTGATCCATTAGACAACAATTTCAAGATGTCCTAAGGTAAATGCTTACACACTAAAATTTCAAAATCGTTTTAAGAAGAATTACATATGCATTGCCTTAGTGAGCATTTCAGGCAATTTTGCATCACAATACAATGATAAAAATGATAGTGTTCTTGTTCAATAGCCAAAATTGTTCCTAATATCCATAAAAGCTTGGTTACTGCAAGTATCTTTCTCACTTTTATGCTGCACAGAGAAATGCTCACAAAGAAAACTTCTACAGGAAAAAATATATTGGCAAATCTAAAAACATGGTAATTTGACACTATCTTACATAACATCCTAGCAGGTAAACTCAGGAAATGTGTGTTAGATGAATCAGGTTAGGTGAATTAATGTCTTAGGTCAGTGAGATGGATCAAGAACAGGCTGAATCGCCACTCAGAGGGTCATGATCAGCAGAGTAAAATCCATTTGGAAGCTTGTACTTAGTGATGAATGCCAGGGATCAATATTGGGTCCAATCTTATGCAACTAGTTTTTCAATGACCTGGATGAAGGGATTGAATCATCAGCAAGTTCGCTGATGATACGAAACTGGGAGGAGTGACTGATACACCTGAAGGCTGTGCTGCCATTCAACAGGAAGAGTGTGATCATCAGATCAAGAGAGGTGATCCTCCCCCTCTACTTGGCCCTAGTGCAGCTACATCTGGAGTGTTGTGTCCAGATCTAGGCTCCTCTGTACAAGACAAGGAGCTACTGGAGAGGGTGCAGTGGAGGGCAAAATAGATGATGAGGGGCCTGGAGCATTCCTCTTATGAGAAGAGACTGCAGGAGCTGGAACTGTTTAGTTAGAGAAGACTGAGAGGGAATCTGATCAATACATGTAAACATCTCAAAGGTGGGTGTCAAGAAGACATTGCTAGACTCTTTTCGGTAGTGCCCAGTGATGGCACAAGGGCCAATGGCCATAAACTTAACCACAAGAAGTTTCACATCAACATGAGGAAGAACTTTATGTTGAGGGTGGAGGAGCACTGGGACAGGCTGCCCAAGGAAGGCATGGAGTCTCCCTCTCTGGAGACACTCAAAACCCACCTGGACGTGCTCCCGTGTAACCTGCTCTAAGTGACCCTGCTTTGGCAGAAGGGTTGGACTGGATAATCTCCAGAGGTCCCTTCCAACCCTAACAATGCTGCGATTCTGTGATTTTTCAGAAGTTGCATTAGTTTTTGGATACTTCTTACACTTCTTGACTGATAGAACATAAAAATGTCAAATTTTGAGACGGCTGGTTGCTCACCATATCTGAACATTTCAGACTTCATCAGAATGGTTGACGTTGAAAGGCATCTTAGAATTTGGCCACTTTCAGAACTGTCATCAGTTTTACAGTCATTGCTTGATGTTTACCTAAATTAAATGGTATGACCATTTCAACAGAGGCAAGGGTTTCTGAGAGATTCCACAGTGTTCCAAAGCAACTTTTTCACATGTAAGAAAAAGTTGCTGGATAGCAGTCAGTGAGAGTTTTCAGCAGTAATTCTGTTCCCCCAGGAAATAATAAATAAATAACCCCAACAACAAAGAAACAAAAAACCCAAACAAAACCAAAACCAAAACAAACAAACAAAAAAACCCTATCACATTAATTCTAGAAAAAAGTGAGCACAAATCTGAGTACAAAAAGAGACATTTTTTCTCTGTACAAAGACTATGGGATACTTAAATATTAATTACACACTCAAACATTACTGTGATAGCCTCCACAAGCAGTATAAGGATGAATATATGATTGATATTTAAGAACCATCTGGACACAATCCTCTGCAATGTGCTCTAGGAGGATCCTGTTTCTGCAAGGAGTTGGGCCAGATGACTCCATTGTGGTCCCTTCCAACATGACAAGGCCAAGCTGGATGGGACTGAGCAACCTGGTCAAGTGAAAGGTGTCCCTGGCTATGTCAGGGGTTTGGAACAAGATGAGCTTTAAGAGTCCTTCAAACTCAAATCATTCTATGAATCCATGATTCTATGATATCCATTCTATGTTCCTGTGAATTTCTTTAAGGTTGGTTAATATTCATAATTTCCTACTAAGGTCATTGGGAATTTGACTGATTCTTGGCTTAAGTGCTACTGACTGGTTTGCTCTAAGTGTCAAAAGAGTGTGCTCAAATGGCTTCAACAAACTGAACGTCTATTTATTATAATTGAAATTTCTTTCAAAACTATAATATTTTATCACTAAATTGTTTAAATTATGGGTTTGAGAACTTTCTAAGGAAAAATATTATTTAAACATGTAAGCCTTATATATCTTTCATGAGAAGCCAAACTACCCAACACGATGTGGTATACAAATGAATAATCCTTATTTCTTATATCTCCACTTAAAAAGCTGTGTATGCTATCTGCCTGTTACACTAATACATTAGACATATATATTAGGAATTAAAAGGTATGGCTTTTAATCCCAAGTTTAATATTATCTGAGAAGAGAAGGAAAAGTAGTCTCAGGTGAAGAAAAATAGAAAAAACAGCAGTTTGTTTTATTTTCACAAAGTCAATAGACCTCTTCCCTTTTGAATTTGAGTCAGCCTGATCTAATTTGAATATATGTCCTTCAAATCAGGGATTCTCTTCACAAATACTTTTATATATCAATATTTTTATATATAAGGCAGTACTATAAACTAAACCAGCTTTATCTAAGCAATTCTGCCAGCTTTGTGAAAAATGGAATGATAAGTGTTACCTAGCTTCCACCTACCCTGGATTAGGGCTCAAAAGACCTGATGCTGTATTCCACTGGTAACTTTCTGGTAATTTTGTGTAAGTCCCTATGAAGCACACACCTCAATTCTGACATCCAAAAGAGATCTAATAAATATTTCCAATATCCCTGTGATTCATAACTTTATGGTCTGTGTATCTCCCCTCCTTCCACAAATATATTCATTTTCCAAGCTGCAGGGTCCTATGCAGATGAATCACTTTTCAATCAGAAACTTGCCCATATGTTTTATATCTTTGCTTTCTCTGAACTTTCTGCAACTTTGCTATATTCTTCGTAAATGCAGAGAGGCAAGAGCAACAACTGGAGTGAAAGTGAAGTTTGATTTATACAGCAGCATTTTTTCTGTTCTGTCCTCTAATCCTTTCCTAGTATTTAGGTCAAAAAGCACTAAGGTGTGCTTTTTTAAGCATTCTAAGTATGGACTTGAGGGTAATAGAGTGCACTCAGTATACTGACATAAAAGCGTAAGAGTTTGCTGATATTACTTAACAATAGTAATGATCAATAAATCTCATAATTTTATTTCCAAAGTTTTTTTGCCTCAGTCTTCATTGGCAAATCCTCTTCCCACACCTCTCGAGTGGATAGGCTTCAAGATAGGGACTGGAAGACCGAAGTCCTTTACACTGTCAGAGAAATTCAACTTCATGATCACCTGAACAGACATAATTCTATGGGACCTGATGAGCTGCACCCCAGAGTCCTGAGGGAATTTGCTGATATAGTTGCCAAGCCACTGTCCATGATACTTGAAAAGTCATGGCAGCCAGGCAAAGTCCCAGATGACTAGAAAAGGGGAAACATTTTACCTATGTTTAAAAAGGGTAGAAAGGAGGACCCTTGGAGTGACCAGCTTGTCAGCATCACCTCTGTGCCTGGGAAAACCATGGAACAGAATCCTCCTAGAAGCTGTGCTGAGGCACATGGAGGACAGGGAGGTGATTCAGAACAGTAGCGCAGCTTCACCAAGGGCAAGTCCTTTCTAATCAATCTAGTGGCCTTCTATGATGGACATAGACATCATCCAACAAAGGGCCATATATGTAATCTATTTGGACTTCTGCAAAGCCTTGGACATGATTCCCCACAACATCCTTCTGTCTAAAGTGAAGTATGGGTGAACTGTTCAATGGATGACAAATTGCCTGGACAGTTGTGTCCAGAGAGTAATATTCTGGACAGTTTAGTGTTCTGATAGTGTTTAGTGTTAGACATGATAGGAAAGTGGTTTCCCTTGGGGGTCCATATGGGGATCAGTATTATTTAGTGTCTTCATCAGTGATATAAACTGAGGCACTGAGCGCACCCTCAGCCAGTTTGAAGACTACAAGAAGCCAAATGCTGTGGTTGACATGGCAGAGGGATGGGATGCCATTCATAGAGACCTGGACAAGAGAAATGGCCTATGAGAACCTCATTAAATTGAACAAGGCCAAGCGCAAGGTTCTGTACCTGGCTCAGGGCAACCCTGGGGATCAATACAGCCTGGAAGATGAATGGATCGAGAGCAGTCCTGCTAAGGAGCTGGAGGTGCTGGTGGATGAGAGGCTGGACATGACCCAGCAATGTGCATTTGCAGCCCTGAAGGCCAATGGTATCCAGGGCTGCATCAAAAGCAGCATGGGCAGCAGGGCTAGGGAAGGGATTTTGCTGCTCTACTCTGCCCTTGTGAGATCCCATCTGGAGTGCTGCATCCAGATCTGGGGGCCTCAGCACAGGAAGACTATAGACCTGTTACAGAAGGTCCAGAGGAGAGACATGAAGATGATTAGATAGATAGAGCACCTCTCCTATGGGGGAAAGGTGAGAGAATTCAGCCTGTTCAGCCTGGAAAAAAGATTTATCCTGGCTGACTGTTCAATCCAACTAGGACAGACTAGATTCCAACTAGGTTATGTATCATACAAGAAGTCACAATTATTCAACAGAATCCCTTCAGGTTCAATCTCCTTATTACTACCCATCTTGTCACCTAAATCTTTATTTCACAATCCCTCACTCTCCACTCTAACTACTTTACTTGGCCCTCTGTCTTTCTTCAACATACTCAGAAAATTTCATTTTCTGAAAAGGTATTAGCAATGTTCATATTGACCCCGGATCCAGAGCAAAAATAATATACATTTTTGCATCTATAAAACTAAGCAAGTACATTAGAAAGAAACACACAATACAACAAACATCAATGCTAGAAACACTTTAGTATTCACACTACTATTCTATGTTTGTTCTGACATTTTTCAGACACACTTAGAAGGTATGACCACCATGGTTCTCAGGACACTTTTACTATTTTATTTTAAATATGAATGGTACTGAATTTTCACATAATGAAAATCTAAAAAATTATATAACTGAGAATCTTTTTGGTACTAGTTAGTGATTTTGCACATTAGCAAATTCCATAAAATAATAGTCACCATTATGCAAGGTTTATTGACTCAGCAGCATTTAAGTGAAAACACTTTGTTGAACAGTGATGTATGTTTAATAATTTCCTTGTGCTTGCAAACGGAGAAAAAAAAATCTTTCAGCTTTCTCATACTGCTACTGATGCAGTATACAAATAAAGCAGCCACTGTTTTAAAGTATAAAGAGATCCATATTGACTGAAACTAAAGTGGAGAAAGTGTAACTGGGAATTAGAAAGGTAGTTCAGAAAATTTCATTTCTTACTTGAAGTAACATTCATTAAAAGATTAACTTTTCATTTAAAAGACTTGACTTCTTATTTACTGGGGGGTACTTTGCAAAAGGTACGTTTACTTCTCAAATTAGATAATCTTAGAGTTAATTCTGAAGAGTAATACCAAATGTCCTCAACCTTTTCTATACTGCGAATGAGTAAAAACCATAGCATCTCATTTAACACTACGAAATAACTTCTGGCATAATATCTTGCACAGGCAACTTCCATATTCATATCCCAAAGCAGAATTTTGGATTTTTTTTTTTTTTTGGAAAAAGAGTAACTTTCCTTTCTTTAGGAAGGAGGCTATCCAGCATATTATTCAGTGTTCATGCCTATGGTGTGATTAGTTTTTACAAATAATAGACCAGGGAGAAACATTTAAAGAACACAACAGCTATATTTCACATATATAAACCTAGCCAGTTCAGTAATTTAAAATTAAAATTTAAAACTACATAACTACTCCACCTTTATAATATCAAGGACATGAGGATATACTTTCTCTCACAAATACAGGTGCTCTTGGTAACTAAATAACAAACAATACCTAGTTTAGGTTAAGAGAAGAAAGAGAGACAGAAAGATATTTCTTAGTAATAATTTATGTCATTTAATTAGAAGGTACATGGGAAAATCTGAGTGTGAGGGTAGACCAAAAATCCTCATATTCAGTTACTTCATTATCTAGTTCTCTTCATCTTTCTGTTGTTTTCTTATCAAAATTATTTCTTTCCTTGTGTGTGTGTCCTCTAATGGTAGAAAATCAACCTCCAAAATGTAAAATTACCTCCTAGAACTAAAAAAAAAAGTTGAAAATGCTGAGTGAGGAAAGAGGAAGAGAAGAAAATGCGAGTAAATCTTCCAGCAGAAATAAATCCAACACATCTGCTGTCAGTGACACTATTAATTTTAGCATCTAAAATCTACTTTCTAAAGTTAGACCATATCAGGTTTATTTTCTTTAATATACAGTAAACTTATAATGGTGAAAACTATTAATAAACCAACTTGAATGGCTTATTGCATTCAATTATTAATAATAATTAATAAAAAATAATTTTCACGGCTGAAAAATATAAATAATTTAATAAAAAAGCCCAAGCATATTATGAGAACATTTGCATGTCAAAAATTTTCTAAGAAGAAACAAAATGTTCCAATATTTAATGTCACCACTAAATATTCTGAATGTAAACGAGTGTTTTATTCCAGGTTTTTCTTTCAGTTGTTTTGTCATCCTGACATGAATAGATTGTCAGTGCAATATATCACTCTCTTTGGTGGCTATGAAGCATACAGATGTATAGGTTAATGTATTAATTTTTTGACCTAATCAATATGAAGTATTTTAGAGGTCCTATACACTCTAGAGTTTATCTACAATTAATAGAAATTTTCAACTGCTACAGAAAATGTATTTTCCCAGTTAATTTTCCTTGAATTTTAGTGGACTTCCTTACATGAAATATTTTAATAGATGTATTACACATATATATATATATACAAACATATATAGATACATTAATATAGGTAAAAACCAAAATATAATATTATAGACATTTTTATATATTTAAAATATTTTTAATATATTGATATAGGTATATCTATATAAATAGGATCACTAAAAGCACACTGAGGTTTAAATAATTATTTTCCCTTCCAGAAACCAGGATTCTTCCTATTACCTATTGATTGAATAGTTTCAATATAACATTTTCCTAGTTTTTTCTATTTGTTTGAAATCTTGTATTTCATTTCAATTTATAAATTCCTGAGCTTTCAATCAAAGTGACCCAAGTAAAGAAAATGCTTTCCAAGCAATACCTAAATTGAAATAAAGAGCAATTCAGTACTTTTTTCTTGTCTTTTGCAGAGGAGTTGGAATTATTTACAGCCAGTAGTACATAAAGTATTATCATTTACTCTTTTTTAAACAATAAAGAGGAATATGTATGTAGAATAGTAAATGAAACTGAAATATATTAAAATTTTTGAATGCCCCCAAAATATCAGAGGTTCTTCTTTATGGTAAATATGAAATTAAGAAGATGCATTCATTAAGTCATTAAAAATGGAAAGAACAACTCTTTGCTGCATCATTTAATGCTTGTTCCAGAAGTAAAATACAATCTATCAAATTAAATACTAGCACAGACTACCATGTCTTAATATTTAACATCAGTTCTATTGACTTTTTAAAATGAAATAGGATCTTACTTGAAGTAAAAAAAAATTGAATTAAAATTTTAAAATTAAATTTCTCTGGATCCATACACAGTATCAGAACTAACTACCAATAGTGGTGTTATTAAAACCTATCATTGGGGGAATTCTAAAAGTAAGATCTTTAAATTTGGAGATGATCAACAAAATGTAACATTTTTTCTCCTCTACAACTTGATTAGAACAAAGTCAATGTCATTCTGTGCACTGTAATTGTGTGGGTGCATAACTGTGAATAAAAGACATCTCAAGGGTGCAATGGTGAAAAATAATCTGTTTAGAATATATATCTCAGTATGAGATAAAGACTCAGGAGTATGAAAATCCACTAAAAACATTTATTTATATGACAATGTATACAATTTAAGCTCTTGTTATGCCTGGAGGAAAAAAAAAAGTACTTCTGAGAGGCTCTGGTAACTTCAGTCTAAGAAGAGAAGATTCCTTTCTCCTGCATCCATTGCAAAATCAGGTAGCCATCTATGCTGTATTGACAAAAGAATTTCAAGGTCTTAAAAGTCACAGATTGACAATTCTGATAACTAAGTATCTCTCCTAAAAAGTAAATATCTGTCATCTGTCAAATATATTATTAATGAAAGCAGCAACTGGTCAATGCAGAAGATACAGCCCTTGTCAAAGTAGCAGACTTCTAGAAATGTGACTCAAGCAATGCAGTACCTTTCTTTCTCCTAGGGAATCTCAAACCCTTGAATGTTTTGGTATTAAAAAAAAAAAACATTTCAGTAAGTGATTAGTAAATGCAAACTGAGATTAAAAACCCATATCAGTGTGTCTGTAGTTGCACTAGGCATACAAGTTATTAGAATAAATGCAAATCTAGCCATTGTATTCAGTGGAATGTAGTGTTTTAATTAATTTTAAAGCACATATCTAAGACAGGATACAACAGATGCCTATATGCTGTTTCTTCCTTCCCTTCTTCCAGTTTCTATGCCAGAATGGCATGGTGTCCTGGCTCTTGCTACTACAGAGTGAATTTTCTTCCTAGTTGCTGTTATAGTGCCATATTTTGGTTTTAGGATGAGAATAGCACACTGATGTTTTAGTTCTTGCTGAGCAGTGCTCACCATGAGTCAAGGACTTTTCAGCTTCTCATGCTGCTCTGCCAGCAAGGAGGCGGAGGGTGCACAAGAAGCTGAAAAGGAACACACCTGGGAGAGCTGACCCCAACTGGCCAAAGGAATATTCCATACCACATGACATCATGCTGAACAGGGGATGAGGCAACTTGTCTGGGAAGTGGCAACCACTGCTCAGGGACTGGAATGAAATTGGTTGGCAGGTGGTAAGTTGCTTTGTGCATCACTAGTTTTGTATATTCTTTTATCATTATTTCCTAATGAAACTACTAATTTCACATCATTTTCTGTCATGTTAAATTGGCTTTATCTCAATCCATGTGTTTTACCTTTTTTTCTGACTCTCTCCACTGTCTCACTGGGAGGAAACATCTGCTTAGTGTTTAGGTGTCTGACATACTAAACATACTATGTGATCTCCTGTAAGTTCTAACTTGCCAGCACCACACAGATGTCTCTTCTACTCTAGAACACCTCTACCCAACATCTCCCATGTGGTCAGCTGAATCACTCTGCAATCCATGCTGGCAGGATTAGCAAGGTATGGGGAAGGCTCAGTTACCCATAAATAATTTGAATTGGAGAAATTTTTTCATTTCATAACATACGTCTTGGTTAACATCTTGGTTTGTCTGCCCAAAGAACTTCTGCACTTCTGCCACTGCCAAAGAAATACATGGGGTATCTTGGGTGATTTCTGTGATGCATCAGTGCACATATGTTGTAGCCTGAATTGCTGTTAGTAAAGTCCAGGGTAAAGAAGCAGAAAGGGCCTTTGCATGGTATCCACAGATGTTTAATTCAGCCGCGTGATTCAGAATCTCAGGCACACACACACAGAGGGTCCAGGTTTTCGCTCTCTCAAAGGGCATAGGGGTGACCCTGGTCTCAGGGCAGTACAAAGATAAGGGCCAATCAGGGAATAGGGAGGGAGTGGCTCAGGGACATAGGAACAGACCTAGGAATGGGGGAGGGAGCCAATGGGGTCTTAACAGCTTTTTGAGTGAAGCTTCTTGTGTCTCCCCAACCCAGGGCCCCCCAGGGTCTCCACACACATATATACAGGCACAGTGCTTCAGAGCTCTCCAGCTTTAATGGGTATGCAGATACCTATGGATGTCTAAATAAAAATCTTACCTATGTCTCTGTTACAGCTGCTAGTCTTTCAGCAGTAGTACAGTGTAGTGTTTGTTGCAATAGCTTTTGAGATAAAGAAATGAATGACAAAATCCTGATTAAATTGCCTAAAGTTGTGAAAAAAGTGATAAAGAGTTTTCCCCTTCTGCCAACTCCAGCCATGATGTTGTAAGGCAGCGTAGTACTATTGTTCTTTACCTGACTGGCAATTGCTTTACATTCTTTCTGAAAGCAAAACCAAGAAAAAAAAAAAGAAAAGCTAACTCCCTAAATAATTTATGGATGAAGATACATTTCTATTCATAAACAAAATGACAGAAAGACAGAGAAAGTAACAATAGAAAATCAAGCAGAGCAAGAAGAAACTTTTCAACGTCTTTTTCTTCATATTTTATCCCACATTCAAGGTGCTCACATTTATCCAACCTCAGCTCCACATAGTTGGCTGTAAAGTATGAAGGAGAGTAACCATTTGCATACTTTTAAATATGAGCAAGACAACTAAATTTTATTCTGTTCTGAAATGCTCATAGATGTATTTCATAGCTTCATTTGTATTTTCCTATAAGCAAATATTCTTAATGGATGACAAATGTGTTTGTGCAATCAATTTATGTATTTGATACTATTTTGCTCAAAGTGGAAGCATGAGTTTGCACATGGCTTAAACAGAGGTAAAAACCAAGGGAAGGAAAGAAAATCAGTTAAGAAATTGATTTCACAAGTTAAATGATTAGCAATTGTAGGGCTACTACTGAAATCTTCCAGAGCTTAAGGGAGGACGAAGGTAGAAAGTGAGAAGAAAAGGATGCTGGATCTAAAAAAATAGCAAAGTTATAGATGCTTAAAGTAATGTCTAACAATCAGAAAATGAAGCTTTTTTTTTTTTTTTCTGAAAGCCTTTTCAGAATCTGGGTATGCTTGATATAAAGAAGATTGAAGTTTGTGCATGCCAGTCAGTAAGACTAGATGCTGTGGAGTTAACTGAATCCCTTCTGTCCACTTAGATAATATTATGGATTCATACATAAATGATGGAGTGCTAAAAGTAACCAAAAGAAAGCAGCAACCAAAAGGAACTGGAAATGGAAGGAGTAAAAGAGCACAACTAATTTTAGAAACAGCAAAAGAGGATTACTGGTGCCAAGAAACAGTGAAGCAGCTGCTTCAAGAAGATCCAAAGAAGCTTTTGTTCTACTTCAGCCAACAGTTTCTGATTCAAAGGGAGTTTTAACAAGGCAATAAGAAGAGAAAGCATCAAGGCAAGGAACTCTCAGTAAATAGAAAGAAGTGCTGAAACACAGATGATCAGACAAGCAAGAATATGTGAGTTATGACACCACAGTCTACGTAGGGAAATATTTTGATTCTCCTTTAAATGAAATTTCTTATTGAAATTTCTCTTCTAACCACATTGGTTATTGTTTACCACTGTCTTTTAAATACTGTATAAATTAATACCTTTCATGAATAAAATTGTCTATTAAAAGTAATACACATAACTCACATGACTGTGTACTTCAACGAAGCTGAGAGCTTCCCAGTTTCAGGTACCTCATCAGATTTCATTTTTTCTGTATAAGTCAATTTAAAAAAACTTTAAAGGCCTTAAAGGCCCATGCCTATTTGCAAGGTCTAAACAGAAAATTAGGAAAATATATTTAATTACATTAAAAGTGTGCTTAGAAAAAATTATGTAATACCCTAGGTTTTCTATTTCTTTGTCGCTGTGGGTTTTTTTTCCATAGGCAACTATATTTTGACTTTGCAGTGCATCACTTTTAGTCTTCTTTTCATATGTCTAGGCCACAATAGCTTTAGGTATTACACTGAAGCTCAGCTAGGTGAGGCTGCCTTATGAAAAAGAATCTTAAAAAACAGTTTTCATAAACTTAAGAGAACAGAAGGGAATAAGACTGTAATTAGTATAAATGCCAGGGGTTTGGTAGCAGAGGGCTATAGGGCTGAACATATCTCCCTTCAGCAGGCACTAAACTGTCCCATGCTGGTCACAACTGGCCACATCTGGCTCCACAATGAACGTACCACAGGACAGACTGAGTCCATCAGTAGAATTTGTGACATTTCTATGAAGATGTATTTAAGATAAGGCAATAAACACTTAGGGAAAGGAACAAGATCAGAGCATGCATGCTCCATTCCAGAGCTAGTAATACCCTCAAAGGGGTTGTAGTCCATGGATAACCCATACAGAAGCAGTTCTTCCCCTAAGAGACAATGGTCCATGGTCAATGCACATCAAGGCAGAAGAAATGAGTAAGATGGAAGAAATGGCAGTAGAAAAGAGTGAGAAATGAGGAACAGCAGAAATGAACTCTTACGCTTTGACCTGAACCTCCTGCACTGGCTATCACATTACCAAAGAGACAAAGAGTAATCTGTGGTGGAATAGAGGAAGGGAAAGTGTTTGGAATGAAGTTAAACTTTCAAAAGAGGAGAGTAAGGGTGTTTTTCATAATTTCTTTACTATTTGTCTTTGTTTTCCAACACCCAAAATAGTCATTAAAGGTTTTATAATAAGGCCATTTTTTCCAGGACAGGAGTTGATGAGTGATTTGCCACATCTGCATTCCAACCGTGAAATTTCTCACTCTTGTTCTTCGTATTTTCTGCCCTATTGTACTCTGCTGTTGCATGCCCCAAGCTGGGTAATAATTAGCATTAACTCCATGATTCTCAGAAGGCTGATCAATCACTTTATTATACTATACTTATTAAGAAACCCATTGCCCTTACAGACAGTCATGATACAGGTGGACCCAATTGGTCCTTGAACCCAAATGCCATCACCACTGGCCAATTAAGAAACCATCCTTTGGTAAACAAATCTCCATAACACATTCCACGTGTTCACAACAACAGGTGTAGCAAGTAAAGATAAGAATTGTTTATCATTCTTTTCTCTGATCTTCTCACAGCCTTCCCCAGGACAATGCCTGGGAAAGTCTGTGCCTGCTTTCTGTGGCCAGAGAGCTGCTGCCACAGTACTCTGAGGATGGAGTGAGTGAGTGAGTGAGTGAGCGAGCCTCATTGCTACTTAGGGTTAAACCATGACCCAAATACACTAACAAAATGTTCACTAGTGCAAACAAAATCAGTAAACCAAGGGAGTGATTAGTTGAAAAGGGTACTGCAATGCCACGCAGCGACAGACTAAAATTATGCAGTGTTCTGAAGTTCAGAAATTGAAGTCCAGGTCCTTAAAAACATGTAACAATAGGCTAAAGAAAATTAAACTAGAGGAAGTACTAAGAAATTAGTAATTCTGTTTGTAGTGGTAATATGTAGCAAATACTATGTTTCAGGAACTCCGAAAGAAGTTACAGTCAATCTACATCAATTAAGCAGGGGAAGGACCAAGTTTTAACACAGCTACTACTGTGTAGAACTCTGATAGGAAAAGCTATTGAAAGAATTAACATATTCCCTCTCAAAAGTAATGCAGAAATAAACTCATGAAAATAAAATCAAGCCCTTGTACTACATGACATTTTGCAATACTTTTAAAATTTTTATCAGCTATCTGATTTTTAGAAAACTCATGCCAGAAAAGAAGTGGAGTTAAAGTTTGAAAATGGTAATTACAAAAAGGCTTAAAGTTATCTCTAACTGAAAAATTTAAGGTTACAGTTCTCAAAAAACTGAAATATTTTGTGCTATATATTTAATGTTTATTTTCTAAATGTAAAGAGGTTTTTTAATATATCCCATCCCTAGAAGCGTTCATGACAGAGTTTGAGAAACCTGGTCTAGTGGAAGTTTCCCTGCTCATGGCACAGGGGTTGGAACTAGATGATGTTAAAGGTCCCTTCCAACATAAACCATTCTATGATTCTATGATATTTACTTAATTTCCTTACACTCTCTCCTTTAGTCTACCATTAACCTACCAGAAAATACACATCCCCTATTATCTGACCATGTGTTTTTCTATTTTCTGCTATCAAGGTTATTTTTTATTGATCATATAGGCTTGAGTATGCACATTTAATTCCTTTACATGCTGAATTTTTTTACTGCCTACATTTATTTTAAAGTTGCAAAAGACATTTTTTTCATTTTAACTATGGTGGGCTGTTGCAGCATTTGACAACTTAGTCCACTTTAACATACATTGAGCAATACACAATTAAATATTAAATGAGCAAACCAAAATAGAAAAAACACTATTATTTAATCACTACATTCTAGAGGCAGTAAGGAGAAATAGAAGACACACAGCATATTCAAATCTCCCACACCTACTGACTCACACGTTTTATGGGTCTTGGATAAAACACATTTTTAAAAATAAACATAAGCCTGTTCTCTTTCATTAGCTATTACCTCACATTTTTGGCAGGAATGCATGTATGTTTGTTTATCATGAGACATGGTTGGTTCTTCTTTTCTCACTAGCTCAAAAGAAACAGCTCAACAATCCAAAACACTTCACTTAAACCACCAAAATAATTATCACATGGTTTTTCAATTGTGGGGTAGATTTATTTCAGAGAATTCCTGCTTCCTATCTTTTTACAGTTCCATAAGCTAGCAACTTCTTAGTAAAGAGTTTGGTTTATCATATATGGTTTTAAAGATATCATGCAAAAAATGAGTCAGTGTTTTTATAAATGATTATAGCAGCCCTGAAGCTATATTAAGAAAGCTTCTTTCATATAAATTCAATCAGAATACACATTCCAGAACATCTATGAACTCAGAAAGTCCAAATAAAGATATAAAATACCTACTGAAAATAGTAATCAATTTTTTTCTGTTCTTCTTTAGAATATGCTATCTGAGGCAATCACACAGAGTTGTAAAACTTGCTATTATCAAAGATCAAATTAAAAACATTAGTCATAGGCTTTTGATAATTGCAATTTTTGTGTTACTTGACTAATTTTATCAGATTCTGCAAAACTTTATATAACTAACTTCTTCCTATGCTAGATTTTCTATAAGAAACTGTAAAAGAAATTCCTGAACTAGATCTTGATAGGAATGCCATGATTTGTTTTTCATCAGATAAATGGAAAAAGCACAAAAACACAAAAAGGCGTTACTGTTTCCTGAAGATCCATTGATACACTGTGGATATTGAAAAATATTATTTACAGTATTACCTTGCACTATTGACATTTAGTTTTCATTAGCACTTCATCATTAGAATGATCTTGTTTCAAACAGTGACATTCCCAAAATTTTGCTTCAGATGCTTTTACTCTTATTCAAAATAAATGCTTGTTCATAGAAACTGTGGGTAAGAATCTTTCTGGTTAATTAAACCTTTAATAATGCAAAGCATCCCAAAACATAGTAAAAAGTAATAGTGATTAAATGCTACTTTAGTAAACAGAAACTTAGTGCTTTACAAATACGACTTATACAGCTATAGAGTCATTCCCATAATTTAATTATAAAGCCATTCTCTCTGTTACTGTTCCACAGTATTTTTCAGAATATTAGGACCATTTTAAAAGCTAAGTACTTGCACAGGTTAAAGTACAGCAGGTATCTCCCGTAATATTTTTTGGTAATTGAATTTAGATACACTAGATAATACATCACCCATATTCTAACTAATGTAATTTGATATAGCAGGTTGAAAAACAAACTATACTTTTATGAGGTGCTTTTTTTTTTAAAGTAACCCTTCCCATTTCCTAAAACTTCAGGCACTATTTTTTCTAACAAATACAGCCACAATTAAAATTTATTTCTTTAAATGTACCTTGGTAGTGGGCACTAAATCCACGGTATCGGTGATTGCTGTCTGTTACAAAATGTAGTCTGAGCCAGTTTTTGTTGCTTATAACTGGAGGAGGTATATTCATTCCAGAGAGCCTGAAATAAAACAAATAAATAAAAAATATTAGTAAAGGATTTCAATATTATCAGGAAATTTTTTGTATTCAAACTAGCATTCATTGACATGCCTTCTGTGGGACTTTTTGTTTATTGGTCAGTAGCATATTAACAAGCATGAACAGACAAAATTGTACACTATGCCCGACCAAGTGATGGGATACAAATCAGTGCTAAGCCAGAAACTACACAACCATGTTATTGGTCAGGCACAGCACTGTAAAGATGGGAGTACATGGCACTCGGGCTAGAAAGAATTTGTGTCAACACAGGTCAGATAATGGGCTAGACAGAACGCTGCTCTGGGCACCAGGGAAAGGTTTGTACCTTGTGACTTTCACCTTCAAGATCTGGAAGAAGAGAGCTTAGTTTATGCAAACCACTATCTAAAATGATAAAATAGACATCTACTTTTCAAGAGTAAGTAATTTTCTATATTCAGGGTATAAAGATAAAAGAAATATTCCATCACTTATGTGCATTTGAAAATTAGTTATTAGATGTACAAGAAGAATAGGGAATTCTAGTGGATTGACTCCAGCTAGCAGTAAAGCACCACACAGCTGCTCACTCCTTCCTTTCCCTGCCCCAAACAATTGTAAGGTGAGAGAACAGGAAGAGCAAAAGCAAGAAAGACACTTCAAAAGACAGTTTAGTAAGTGAAGAGTTGAGAAAAAAAGGAAGTGATGCAAAAGCAATCATTCACCTTATTCCACAAATAGATCAATCAAAATGGTCTCCAATGATTAGCAGCTGTCTCTCAGCACCTCTAATTTTTTAATCCTGACCATGAAGTTATATAGTATGAAATATCCTTTTGGTCAATTTGGGTCTGTTGTTTAGTTTTTTTCCCTTCCCAGTATCCTACCTATGCCTGGTCTACTCACTATGGGGAAGGAGGAGGGGGGAAAGAAAGCCTTGATGCTGTGCAACATGGCTGAGAAGTAGCCACAAATCCAAACTATAGTACGTTATGGGCTTCTATGAAAAAAAAAAAAATTATGAGCCATTAGGCCCAATATACAAAATTACCTGGATTTTTTATTGTTTTGGTTTTCTGTTTGTCTTTTAACAAACAAATTGGTTTTCTGTTTGTCTTTTAACAAACAAATTGGTTTTCTGTTTGTCTTTTAACAAACAAATTGGTTTTCTGTTTGTCTTTTAACAAACAAATTGGTTTTCTGTTTGTCTTTTAACAAACAAATTGGTTTTCTGTTTGTCTTTTAACAAACAAATTGGTTTTCTGTTTGTCTTTTAACAAACAAATTGGTTTTCTGTTTTGGTTTTCTGTTTGTTTGGAGCATAAGGATATTGCTCCAATTATAGTATCGTTCATCTTGACTGGCTTATTAGGAAACTCTGAATTTAAGTTCTTTTTTGTGGGGGGATTTTAGTGGTTTTTTGGTTTGGTTTTTTGGTGGGGGTTTTTTGGTTTTTT
>VXBC01005706.1:607572-618827 GCA_013399945.1 Ploceus nigricollis
TTTTTTTTTTTTGTGTGTGTGTGTTGGTTTTTTTTGTTATTTTATTTTTAAATGAGATGTCATGTTATAAAGAAGGTGAATAAAGTTCAGATAGAAAATTCTTCCATCAAGCCAGTAATTCAATATATATTTCTCACCAAAACACCAAAACAAGAAAGTCACATCTTCAGAATGTCAACATACTTACCTATGCCCTTCCATTTAGTTATAAACAGAACTCTTCCTGTAGTTAAAATAAAATACTAGCCCACAAGTACGCCATTTTATGTTCAGACATCATGGATTCCTGTTTTATTTTGAGAAAAACTCTATTCATAATAAATCAATTCTGAAGTGATTTTTTTGAGTGAAATAAAACCCCAAACCTTGCTTAAATAAATAACTAATAAGTTTGTATAGGTACTATTCTGTGAGAAAGACTTTTGAAATAATAGCAATTTAGAGGTAGTGTTCATCTTTTCCCACCCACTTCACCTCAAAACAAAATATGTTTAAGACAACTTCCCAAATTTCTGAAGCTGTACTATCACCCTTGTTACCTCAGGCACTGATATAAATGACAAAAGGCTTGACTGACACCACAGGCTATTAAAACTCTTTCACATACTTGCAAAAGGATGTTTTTATACTATGGAAACATATTAGCTCACACAATTCATTTCAGTTGAAAGACACATAGAATCTAAGTTTTTTAAGCTTATGAAATTGACTTCAAATTCTAAATCAAAAAAATCCAGAATATGAAGTTAAAAAAATAAAAAAACAAACAACAAAATGAAAAAATACTGCTATTAGGCTGCAACAGGATGTGGTGAATGCACACTGCTCTGTACCAATTAAAGTCATATGAATTAGCATATATATAAAGCGTAAGAGGCAGAAGCCTACACCTTTCAATTAGAAAACATCAAATATTTCTGCATTTTCCTTGTGAATTTTAGAATGAAACACACTTAATAACAGTCATAAAGTGGCTTTAGTTGCTACAAATTTCTTGCTACGTATGTAAGACGTATACTATAATTTGTGGCTTGTTTTTTGGAAGGTAGAGGTTAGGGTATCCTTTTCAGTACAGCTATTTCTCTCTACAATAATATTACCTAATGATGCAAGAGGAAATAGTTCTTTTATTTAAATTCTCACTCTATAAATAATTGTTAGGCAATATAGAGATAGAGGCAACAACCTTTCACTGCTTGCATATTTTAGAATAAACCTATTACTGGAAGAGGTCTTACTAAACAATTGAAATAAAACAAGGCTGTAAAACACATTTCCTAACACGTATTTTGACTCATATATATTCTGCCTATAAGAAAGTTTCTCTTCAATAATCACAAAAATATGTGAAAAATAAATTGCAAGTTTATTGTCCAAGCCATGAGAAAATATTACCCTAGACATTTAAATATGTTCACAGCAAAAGACTAATTTTTTCTTTCTAAAATAACTAAAAATCTAGCTTACCTATCAAATCAGGTATTTATTAATATATCTACCCTTACATCTATGCTGACCTCTAATTAAATTCACAGTTCCTACAATCCAATTTTTGCAGTTCATGGGTTCTATGGGATTCTTCCCAGAAAGTAGATTTGCAAACTGACAAAATTGATTCTTTTGATATAAGTGTCCCTTTTCTCATCTCAATTTATCTTCTCAGCAAATTATAAAGCTGTTCACCATTACAATAATACATTGGCAGCCCAACCTACTTCTGTGTCTGTTACTATTCCAAGCATAGTTATGCTGCATCATCTACAATATTTTCCTAAAGTTCAAAGTAAAACACCATATCTTCCATAAAGGAAACACAGCTGTCTCATGTTCTTTTATAATTCAAAAGATGTAGCTCCCTCTCAAGCTGCACAGAATCCTGCATAGTAAATTTCAGTCAACAGAGAGTAGGCTGCCCTTCTGCAGATGTCTTTCATAAGCTCTTAGAAATGTTCATGGAGAATCTTGGCTGTGAACCAGAGATTTAAAGTATCTTACCACTATGTGCAGTCAACAGCATTGACTGTTATCTACTGCAAAATGTATTTGAAAAAGGAAGTGCTTTCTGAAACAATGCAATAAAAGTGTAAGACTGCACGTAGATATGCCAGTGAAGTTCCCATCTATGCATTTAATTTGTGTGTAAACCACAGTTTACAGAAGAAATAAGGGACTAACATTTTTGAGAATCAAAATTTCATTCTTCTTGCACTTCATTACAACAGTATGCCTCTACTCCCTTCCTTTATACACTATTTAGATAGTAATTAGAAAAAAATCACCTGTTTTAGGCTAATTCTGATCCAATGAAGTCAATTAGTATTTTATTTGCCCTCAGAATTCTAACACATAATTCCCACCTTATGTTGCAAAATGGAATTCAGGGTTGGTGTGTTTTCTTTTTTTAATAGCATAGTGCACATCCTCTATTTCTTCCAGAAAAGGAACAGTATACATTTACTTTTAACATTTGAAATGTACACTGTCAGATAGCTATAATCTTGACAAGTAATTTAAACATTCCCTTCTTGCTCATGTACCAGACTTTAGCTTTAATTTCTAAAAGTCATCTAAAACGACAGTTCTTACAAACATATTGTCACTGATTGTCACAATTGTCAATACACTGATTATTATGAGGTAATGCAGTCCTTAATTTAGTCATTCAGTATGTCCAAAAATATTCCAAAGAGAAAAAAGTTTTGCATTTCTTTAAAAAAGTACACATTAAACTTTTCCCAAAACTTCTTAATGAAGCATATAGTTTCTACATTTCCTCATATGCCAGATTCACAGAAATGGAATTAATTAAAAAAAAAATTGAAGTTGATACCACACCTATAAACAGTGCTGAAACCCCTTCTAATTCTACCAAAGCCTTAGGCTAACAAAGACTTACATCTAAGCATGACTAAGTGCATACATAGATCTCATTACTCATATATATGCACTACAAAATCCTAAGTGCTTGTTTTGATGCAAACTGCAGCTGTGTGCATTCTTTCTTATTGGTAGTATTTGCATGTTGGGATAAAACTACTGTATATAAAGCTTTGATTAAAAAAGGACAAATTATCACACATTTTGTTAAGGCTTATGCATGTTCATATATGTGCTATTGGGCCTTAATACTTACACAGCATAATACACTAAAAGAGAGAGTAGCCACCTGTCCCTTGAAAGGAGAGAAAAGACTTGAGTATCAAAAGAACAGTACCTGATCAATGGCCTATCTGGTTTGGTTAAATTATGCTTAAATTAGGCAGTACTTGTATTAAACATAAATTTGAAGTAGCAACATCTTACAGCTTATGGTGTCTTCTGTATTTGTATACAACATATACTCATTACCAAAGACTTCTGGGACCCTTTCTTTTGTTCTTCATGACTGCCTTGACCCCATAAAGCAACACCTCACCTTACATAGCAAGATTCATAATAAACATCTTTTGCAAAGGATCCAACCTACAATGCAGATTTAAGGGCACAAGATTAAAACTCAGGTCTCACATTTAATAAATCCATATCTGTTTAAAACAAGTAGCTGCACACTAGAGAAGCAAAGCTGATGTCAACTCAATATATTACTCGATCTGAAAGATCCTGAAGGATTTAATGATTAAGTTAACATATTACTCCTGTTGCACCAATTCAGTTTGTATAATGTTTACATTGAAGTTCAGACACTAACCTAACTTAACTCGTTGGTCAAGCACTACAAGAGTAAGTATTTTGTAGGACCAGGCATATCAATATTTTTTTTTATGTTTCCAATTTCAATGATGAGTTTAATGGGTCTTAATGGCATTCATTATAGATGTGAGTGTCTGTTGCATGACAGCTTTGGTTACTGGCCTTTCTTTTTCCTGGAAATATTCTATCCAAATTATATTAAATCATTTCAGAGCAAGGACACTGCTCTGATCAATATTGTCAAAAAGCAAAGAAAGCGCCACCAACTTCTTATGTTTCTTACAAAATCTATTGCCGTCTAAACTGATAACTCAGGATTTAAATCTTTTTGAAGATATCACATAAATATTAAATGCCAATAGGCATTTTCAGTTATCTTTGGATAATAACAAAGGTCAACAAAATGGATAATTGCCTGTAAATTTTGCTTCTGTGAAGAATTTCCAACATAAAGTAAGTATTTTAAGAGCTATGGTTTCCCTAGAATTTTAATTGTAGCTTACATTTATGCAGTACTAACATTTATAATATTAGTATATCTGTATTTCAGAAAAAGACTACATGAGACATCTCTGTGACAGAAGCTATAGAACTTTAATATAAGTTGAGTTTTTCATTTAATTGTATGTGTGAAACTCAAACTGCTGGTGGGTTGCATCAGGGCTGCTCTTGTGTGTGCAGTCAGTACACTCAAGTCATTAATTCCCTGCATGATTAATGAATTGTCCATCTTGTGAGATAGACTGGATTCAGAAAAGACACTAATTTGAAAGATAATTACAATAGCAAAATAAGCAGTTTCCCAGATGAGACTTCAAATGATGAAAACAAAAATAACACAGGAAAAGATTAACTTGGAAATAAAACAAGCATATACATAAAGAAAACAAAAGAAGAAGAGGATTAAGTTATTCTGCATTGCCAGAGTCCAATGTCCAGTCATAACAAACGACAGAACACATCATTCCAATGAGAAATTAAATGGTCATAATTCAGTCTTTAAAGAGGAAAGAAGAAAAAGTATCTTCCTAAAACAAACTCCTTCTCAATGATAAATATTCATTAGAAAAGTAAAGGAAAAAATGCCCAAAAGAAGAGAGCCTAAAATCTACCACTCTACCAGAATTTTGAGGGCAATATATAACCCAAGTTTTAAGTGGTTACGAAGTTAGTAAAAGACCTGATTCTTATGGTCAGTCCCTGTAATATTTATAGCAGGACTGAGCATTTCATGTATCTGAGAATGAGGACACTCACAAGTTTGATATTATATTAATTGTTGTTTCCGTATCTCAGAACTGCAGCCAAATGAATGACAAAAAGCAGGTTTTTATTTTTAGAACAGTAAATTGCCACTCTTCAAATTTAGACTCATGAGCTATTTAGAACTAAACTAAGGGCTTAGATTGAAACTTCACTGCAATCACTTATTTCTGATTTATAAAACAAAAAATTGAAAACTTAAATAAGTGAGTATTTGGGAGGAGGAGGAAAAAAAGTTCTACATTATTTAACCTTGAAAAAAAAATACTTGGTCTGTAAAGTATTTTAATAATCTATTGATTAATTTTAGAGTTATTCATCTAGATGGATAAAAATAATTCACCCTTTGACTCTTTTTGTCAAGTACATTATGATGTCTGAAAGACCGAAAAAAAAGGTCTTTGTTTTAAAAATGTCAGTGTTGAAATATATGAAAGCTTTGTCTTGCCTTTGCAATGCCGGAAAAGTTCAATTTTAGAGTAGAGTTACTGTCATATAAAGCAGCTCCATGAGAAGCCTGTGTATGATCATTAAGGACTGAAAAAAGGTCCAAGTGGTGATTAATGAAAATTTATAGTACTGTGGATATGAAATGTTGAAAAGTGTCAAGATTAAGAAATACTTTTTAAATTCAGCAATTGATCGCACCCTATAAAGCCAGATGTTCCTTTGTCAAAGTTTTCCAACTAATCTCTTGACTTCACAGAATAATAAAGCATGAGTAAAGGAACCTTCTAAACACACAACTGTTAGCTCATGATACATGTAATCTTGTCTTTGTGACATAGGAAAATAACACTGATGGACAGTGGTGTGTCCTGATTGCCTGCAGGCTTAGTAAAAGCTGCTGATTTTCATATAGATGTCAGGGTCTTAGAAGGAGTAATTTTTCATAAATGTGATGCAAATACCTGATGTACAAAGTGACCTTGCACTCACAACTCAATTTCCCTGAGCAGATCATAGAAACAATATAAATACACATTAACTTCACCTGGGCTGCACATGGTGGTTAATACATGGGTCTTTCTACCACACAAGCTGTGACGAGTTGCACAAGCAGCTCATTGGTGTAATTGCTCTCAATAGAGCAGAGGCAGACAAGCGTGGATGCACCACTGAGAAGATACAGGCCCACCTGGTGCAGGCTGTGCAGTTTAGGCCTCCCACAAAGGCACTGATACTGCTGGCCCAGAAGCTATGATAAAGGGGACACCAAGAACTGTCCCAGGATGTTTTTTTCCTGCACATGATAAATCAAACTGTCTCTTTCAAGAATCCCAAATCTGAGGGCCTTGCTGGACAGTGGAGGACCCTGGACAGGTATAAAGATGAATGCAATTATCTGAGCATTTTCTGTGGAATCCTGAACACTTCTTCCCCCTAATTTCACAGCTAATATAAATAAAACTAAATTGAATACAACTTGTATGTGACCAATACTTCTTTAGGTAACAGTCAAACGGAATAACTGGGACTATTACCTGTGAGAGGCTTATATAATTTGCCTCTCTTAAAATGTTGCCACACTCCATTTCTGAACCGGCTGTTTTCTTTTCAATTCTATATAAGAAATTGTTATACTTACAAGTATTGCCTGAATAGGAGAAGGAAGCTTGTTCTTGAGTCTTTCTGGTAAGTGTCTATAAATAAACGAAACTAAATACTAAAAAATATTACACTTGCCCTACAATTTGATGTTCTGCAATAGTATTTGTTACACACAAAATCTGGGATAGAAAAGAAGAGCCCCATGTCAAAATTATTATTAGTCCAATTAATGCTTTAACAGACTAACAGTCTAAATATTGAAAAGTCTCATTAATACTATCAGTAACTTATTTATTTAAAGAAAATTTTCTAACATCTATTACTTTTCTCGGGTGTTATGTCCAAATTTTAAGTGTCCCTCTGTATCCTGAGATCAGCCCTTCATTCTTTCCTAAATAGAAGGGGAAAAAATTTCCTGTGAGTCATTCTGCTCCTCTAGTGCATTCTGGTGAAGCCCCACCTGGAATACTGCATCCAGCTCTGGAGTGCCCACCACAAGAAGGACATAAATCTTTGGAGTACAGAGGGGGTCCATGAAAATGATTAGAAGGATGAGGAATGGCTGAGAGAATTGGTATTTCTCAGCCTCAAGAAGGAATGGCTCCTGGGTGACTTAACTATGGCCTTTCTGTACATGAGGGGAACCTACAAAAAGCTTGAAAAGAATTTTGACATGGTCATGTAGTGATAGGACAAGGAAAGTGGCATTAAACTAAAAGAGAGTGGATTTAGATAAGATATTAGGAAGAAATTTTTTACTGCAAGGATGGTGAGGCACCGGATTTTGTTACCAGAAGCTGAGGATTCCCAGTCCCTGGGAGTGCTCATGGCCAGGCTGGATGGGGCTGCAAGTAACCTGGTCTAGTGGACTGTGTCCCTGCCCACAGCAGAGAGACTGGAACTAGATCATTGTTAGGGTCCTTTCAACCCACACCACTCTATGATTCTACGACCAGTATCCTGAGATCATCATGATACCACTCTCCTTCCTCAGTCTTGAGTCAACCTTGGGCTATCTGATGCTTCCTAAACAGAATCTTTGTTTTTCCTCATTGATTCCCAGCCTTCTCAAGACCCAATTATCATAGAGGCTCAACATGTGTTGCACGCACAGCAACTGCTTAGGGTTGTCAAACCTTTTGTATACATAATAGTCATATAGTCACTTGAAAAGTAGACAAAGAAAAGATAAAAACAGCTCTGGACAAGACACTTCAGAAGAGTCCTAAGAGAATCCAGCTGTCAGATCAATACATGGCCATACAAGGCCTAGGGCCACTTCCAAGTAATAAGGCAAAAGTCGTATTTGCTGACGTATCAGTTGCTATCAGTATGGCCAGATGCACACTAAAGAAGCTTGGAGGCACTAGAAATAGGAAGCAAAGAGTACTTTTCCATAAAGCTAATTCTCATTTAACTTCTTCCCATAATCCTTAGTATTTCATGTAACAAAATTAGTTAAAATGAACACCTCATATAGGTATGCAGTGGTCAAACTGGTAAAAGACTCTAATTGTATTCTCTGTAGTGCATGAAGGGAAATTGGCATGCAGCTCTGGATGGTAACAAAGTTTAAAATATAAGTCAAATTACTCCCACTCTGCAGCAAAATTAAGAACCCCATGGGTCTTATAAGAAGAAGTACTTCTAGACTCTGAGTTTTCCTGAGTATCTGCCACTCTAATTGCTCATATTTAGATATGCAAAATGCAAATGTATCTAAAAAGAGTTGTTCCTTAACATTAGAATAAAAATTTGAAATGCTGTCATTTTAAGTCTGAGTCAGCTATATTATTTCATCTTTTAAGGCTCATAATAAGACAGTCCTGAAATGCCGTTAAAGAATAACTCATCAATACAAAGTAAGAGGATAAACATTAAACATTTCAATTCAAACTACAGGGGATCTTTTTCTGAGACTTCACTTTCTCCTTTTCTTCCTCCTGTTTCTTCCCTTTGAAAATGTATGAAGGTAGATACCAAAATCTGCCAGGAAAGGCTCATTTTACTGCATAGTTTAAATATAATTGTAGTCAAGGAATCCATGCTGATTATTCACAGAACAATTCACCTTCTATGGAAGGTGGATTAATATTTTGTTCAGCTATATATTGTGCAAGAGCTTTCTTCTATATATCCAACATTGTGTCTCCTTCTAATTCTCTTGGATTTATCACATTAGACATTTAAATTTTTTAACTGATTATATTTATCTGTTGTGACTTTTCCCCCTTCTTCAACATAGCTGTAAGAAATTTCTTAATAATTATATGCAACTTTCATTTCAAAGGGTTGTACAAATACCAAGAAGCTGTACCATTCTTTACATAATGAGGAGGATGATGATGATGATAATAATAATTTTTAAATTTCCAACATGTGGTAGTGGGGTTTTGAAGTTTATTTGTTTAAGAAATTGTTTAAAATGTTGTAATGCTTTGTTCCTATTCAACCCTGTTCAGTTTTCCTAATGATCTCTCCCTAAAGTTGTTTACCACCTGTTTTCCCGCTTTTCCTCATGTCAGTGCAGGTGTCAGTCTTCTCCATACCTCCCATATTTCCAGAGTCTTCCCTGTCTATCCTCCAAACCCTGCCCCTGCAGCTTGTCTGTCATTATTTGCTACACCCATTTATCTAGAAGCTTCATTGTCAGTTATGTTATTTCCCTTCACTTATTGGTATATTAAGTATGTACTCCCCCCTCTCCTTCCCTATTGGTTCTATGTTTATGTTTATTCCCCCCATACTCCTATCTAGCCCTTGATTTGTTGTTAGGCTGCCTCCCCCCTGGAGACAACACACTTTTAAAAGATGCCGCCTTTTCTCTGCTCTTTGCCCTGTTGCCTCTGCCTCCACTCTGAGCTGATACACTGTGCCACCGGTGCTGCTCCCCTCGCGGGGAGAAATAAATACAGCTCGGAGATGAAAGCGAGAGTCCTTCCATTTTTCTTTCGCCTCAATCCTTCGACGTGGGTCCACACTTATCGGCCGCTNTATCGGCCGCTGCTGTCGGTAAGAGACCCTAGTGTGTGGCAGAGCCGCTACCCTCTGCCTGCCAGCAGCCCAGGCGGGGAGCGGCCGCTCTTGTCGGGGGGAAGGAGAAAGGGGAAAGGGAGTCGGAGCTAGCCGGCAACCAGCACCGCTCCCTTCTCCTGCGACCGAGGCATGGCGTCGCCAACACATAGACAATATTTTGTTCTCCATCACAAAAATCTAAGAAAAAATCAGAAACTGCCTGGGCTGTAAGGGTGCCCTCTTGACCTTGGCTAGGTCTCCCTGGGGATTCTGTTAAGTCTGTGCCTTGGACCCTGGAATCCCATTCCAGCTCAGCCTAAGACTGCTTCAGTTCTACCCTTGGTTATCTCTGTTTGACTGGGCTCCTGGAGGGATTCTGGACCTGGTTTATCACTTACCACATTGGAGGCTGTTATTTGACTCTAAGTTCCTGTGTTCAGTCTCTGAAGGACTGCATATCATAGGTGAGTGAACAGGAAATGTGGTCTGTGTAGAGTCCCCCTTGGCTCCCAGTTATCCCTGCCTTGCTCCTGTTGCTTCTAGATTGAAATAGATTTCAAATCTCCCAGTTAAACTGGTCTAATCATTAAAACTGCTTTCTATTTATGGACAATTTATGTCATTTAAAAAACACTATGAATTTACTGTTATTCTGTAATAAGGTACTTGATCATACCTCTCTTTATTGCATTTGTAACCTTCATATTCAAAAGCTGTCTGACTATATTTAGGGAAACATTTCTCAGTTTTTTCTGTATGGAAAATTTTTAAGATGTTGTGATAAAATTAAATGTGCATATCATACACCTCCATCACCTTTACTTCATAGACATATAAGCCACAAAATTCCTTTAAAACTAAGGACCAAAGCTTTGAAATTTTCTGAGTAATAAGGGGCACGATAGTTTACATTTAGCCCTATTAGATAATAATTAAAAAGAAAGAGGGAGATTGGGCAAGTAGTATCAGCATGCATGCAGAACACCTCATTCTGACAGAAATTACTTTTACACTTTACAAGATTTTAGACCCTAATTCCTAGTTTGATGGTTCCTAATAAAAAAACCTCCAAAGTGAACCATTAAGAACACATTATCTGTTTCTATTTATATGAATAGTTGAGATTTAGTAATTTAAACCCTTTGGGGATCTTGTCAAAGGAGGTTTTCATAACAGAAACTCTGAAACTTGGAGAACTGTATTGAGTTTGAGTGGCAAGGTTTTGGTAGAAGGAGTGGCTTCTGTGAGAAGTGCTAGGAGCTTGCCCTGTGTCCACCAGAACAAATGCCAGTTGGCTGCCAGATGGATCCACTGAGGGCCAAGGAGGAGCCCACCAGCAATAGTGGTAACACCTCTAGGATAACATATTTAGAGGAGGGAAAAACTGCTGCACAACTGCAGCTGGAAGAAAGGATTGTGAATATGTGAGCAAAACAGCTCTGCAGACACCAAGGCACTGAAGAAAGAGAGAGGGCTGGTGCCCTGGGTGTTGGAGAAGTTTCCCCTGCAGCTTGTGTGAAGACAATGGGGAGGCAAGCTGACCTCAGAAAAGTAGTGTAAAAAACACTGAAGATCTCTTTCTCTAACCTGACAAAGATATGAAAATACCAGCAGCTGAAGTCAATGATAAACGCATACAAAGTGTATTGTTCCTCTATTTTTGCAACAACGCTGAGTAACTGTCAGAGCAGATTTAAAAAAAAAAAAAAAAAGGAAGAGAAAAGTATTTAAATCAC
>VXBC01005706.1:618869-663663 GCA_013399945.1 Ploceus nigricollis
GGTTTGGTTTTTGTTTTTTTTTTTTTAATTAGCACATAAAAGCAAATGAAATGCACAAGCCTCTCATTTACAGGAAGGAGCACTAGATTATCCGCTAATTCTTTCTGTCACTAAACCCTGTATCTGTGAAACACATATTGAATCTTAAAAATTAGAAGAGTTGCTTCTCTCATTTAAAAACAACGCCTTTCTTACTGACCCCTGAGACTAGTAACTGAAATTCTCTCTTCTGTTCTTTACTAAGAACCAATGACCTCTTCTATTGTGTGTGTATATTCTGAAGATTACTGGCATATCTAGACAATCAAGAGCAACTCCTCTGAGATATTCAAGTCAGCACCAAGCACCTCATTAAATCTGAGTTCTGGACATGACACATCTGCTTTACAGTTTGAACCACTGGAGAGCACACAATGTGGATATCAGATACCAAATGAATGATCACCAGAGTCCTTCCCCTTTGTGCCACATAACTAACTTGCTGGAGTTAAAACACTCCTGTGTTTCAAACTGAAAAAACATTCAGAGATATTCATGCACTCAAAAGCATGAATACTTGCAGTGGGCAAGGATTCCTATTGTTAGAACTGTACTGCTTCCAGTTCTAGACCTAGGCTGGTATGACACTGAACTGAACCCTGCAGATAAACATGAACTGATCTGTGTGTAAAGAAAGTCTGGGCCAAGCTCTACTGATTTACAAGAGGTCATGTTGAAAAGGATTCACCAAACTTTAGTATTGATGTACTCTTGATTATTGAGTTTCCACATCCTAAGACATCCAGAAAAAAACAAGGAAATAGTTTTTCAGCACGCTTAGTATCTTTTAGAAAAAGAAATATTATACAAAGAATTTTAAAAAGCAATATTTGTGTCAAATATTATGGAAAATGAGACCAGGAATTTTTGTTTAAGTTGAAGCATAAGCAAGTATAAGTGTAAAAATTATTTATGTCAATTCTTAATACATAGGTGTGTGTAAAATTACAATTAATGTAATTTTTTTTTTCAAAAACTAAATGCTGCTCTCAGAGATGAGAATACACTTTGGGGTCCTGCATGGGTCTGACTGCTAGCCACCTGCTGTTTCCAGTAAATCAGCCAGTGAACAAGCCATGACACAGCATTTTAATCTCTCCATGATTTGACACCGTGTCTCCAAAATGAACATTTGTTATTTAACTTTTCAAAAAAAGACATCACACTCTCCATAAACAGAGTCTGTACTGAAGATTGAAGAGCAATAAATGTCTAAAAATATGATACAACAAGAAATTATGAAATAAGAAGAATGTATAAGATTCTCCACAATACTGTAAAATCCCATACTCTACTTTTTAATTGGGGGTAATTATTATTATTAAAAAACAAAAGGTGATTGATAATTGGAAGTACTTCAAATTGATTTTGCTATATCAATCTGTGTTACTCAGAAAAACTCCTTGGATTCAAAAGTCTTCAATTTACAGCTGAAAGAGACATTAAAAAAATTTAAATAAATGTTTGTTCCTTAGAAAGTAAAAGTTTTCATTGTCCTATAAGCAAATATAACTTGTTCTTAACCCTCACATCTTTGCCTCTCCCACTGCCACAAAAAATGAACCAAGTAGACCTGCTTAATAATGTTGGCTTTTACAAGGAACACAAAATATTTATTATAATATTTATTTTTAATAAAATTAATGGAATTGCTCAGTGTATTGACTAATAAATATGAAAGCTTCGATATAGAACAAAAACAAAGTTTATATAATTTATCAGTATTCTGTGGTTTTAGAATGAAATATCTTACTACTCTAAGAAATTCTGATATCCTAGTTGAACAGCCAGCTCATTATGCAGATTTTCCAGACTGGAGCAGATTTTAAGTAAGTGTCCCTTGCAATAATGATTTTTATTTACTTTACCACATAAATAAAATATTACTGCAAAAATTGAAGTTGCCAAAAGAAACCTTTGTTCATTAAATTTGACTGGAAAGTGATATATTCTATATATGCAGTAAAAAGACAATACCAGTTTTAAAATATATTGTATCAGAGTCTATTATCTATTAAATATGATGCCTTTACTGATATTAGTGGTAATGATATAATGTTATCGGAACACTTTGAGCAAGTCATCTGAAAAATATGAGTTGAAAAGTTTGCAAATACTCAGATCTATTAACCAATAAAAGATAGTTGGTCACTAATTCACATGCTATAAATTAAGACTGACCTTTAAAGTATTGACTTACAAGAATGTAATGTTTAGAAAGTTTGCCAGACATGGGCAGGTGAAAGCAAGCTTAGGCTCCACAACTGTGCCAGTATTCTTTAGTCCCAACCCTTAATACCCATCCTAGAATGACACACCAAACAAATGTTTGGCCTACTGAGCTACAACACCACCTGATGATTTAATATTGTTCGAAATGGTTTTTTTAAATTTATTTTATCAAGATATACTAGGAAATACTTCATTAGGAAACATGAAAAGATTTGCGTTAACTGCTAATGCAGTTTTAAAGACTGTATAAATATCAAATATCATTTACATTTGTAAATGAACATCAATGCATGATTTTTTTCAGCTAAATAAGAATTCAACCCTTTTCAGAATCTTTATTAACCGTATCTGCAACTTATGAAGGTTGTGTGCTTGTATAAATGCAGGGCATATACTATAAAAACAATTTACTTTTGCACACATAAAAGAATGTGCACACAAGGAGACACTGTTCAACATTTTTTCTTATGAATATTTATTTGTTTTGTGTTTTCTTGATCTATTTAATCACTATTAGTTGTCTGACTGGGTATTTAGTCCTTATTTGATATTTACTCCTATGCCTTCTTTATTTAGCCTACAGCATTTTGTACTTTTCTGAAGTAAATGTCACATGTTCAAGTTCACTTTGATTTATCAGTATTATTTTGAAGTATATTACTATATTATTTTGAAGTAGTTTGTCCTTTATAAAGGCTGTAACCGTCCAAATTGCCATTATTGATATTTATGTATAATTCTTCTTCCACTGAGATATTGCAAGAATATTTAACATTACTGGGCCTAGATCTAATCCATTTAAGATGCAACATGACATGACTTACAGAGACTAACCAGTACATATGCCTTTTCCCAATTAAGTATACCACATATTTACAGGCAACACTGACTCTTTTTTCTGCTAGTTTGTAATAAAAAAATTGGTTAGTAAAAATAATTAAATTTTTTCATTCAGTAATTTTTCATCACTTTCTCCATTATTTTTGCATGGTTCAGAGCTAACTGTCTCTATTACAACTTCCCAGGTGTCCCTTTCCTTTGCCCTCTGTTGCTTTTATTTCACTGAGGAACCAATTTTTCTTGTTTTCTCTTTCCTTGTAATGTAGTTACAAGCTCTCTCCATCATTGTCTTTTATATCCTTTGGTAATTGTAATTCAGCAACTGTGATAGCCTTTCTTACTGTATTCTCAAAGCTTCTTAGTATTTTATGCTTTTATTCATTAGTCATGTGGTTCTTTCTCACCTTTTGCAAAATTCCTTTCTGCTCTGTATATCTTTATGACTGCACCAGGAGCTTTAAAGGTCTCTTACTATGATCTATATCTTTCTTTTGAAATAGGATAGCCTATTATTATGTACTTGATATATTCACTTCCACTTACTGCCAGATCTCCTGTGGATTATGTTAACCCCTTCTTTTTTGAAGTTGTTTTGGTAAGTTTTTTAATGCCTGATGTCCTTCTCCCTAGTGTATTGATGTCTATTCACCCATAAACAGTAATAAAATTCCACTCAAACTGCCTTAATCCTTAATATTTTTTTGCATAAAAAATAAACATCTTAGTATGCCTATATAATGCCATTCTGCTCTTTCAACCAATTTCCAGATAAATTAAATCCTCCTTTTCATCAAATAGTCATTTACATGTAGCCATTTTTTCAGTTTTTCAGAATACAAAGAATGCCTTGCTATTCTACTTCAACATTCAATGTTGGCAGCACTAGTCTTTTCCTTTCTTTTTTTTTTTTAATCAGATATATATTAAAATATAATTCCAAGGGTTATATAATTTTTATTTTGCTTAGATCAATGCAGACAAATATATATACCTGATATTTTATACAGTACCTTTTTGTCTATTTGATTTAGCACCAAAAAAATACTGATTATTTATCTCGCTGAATACTGTTCTCCCCAATGGTATCTTACTCTAAACTCTGATTTCTCTCAGGTTTAGTTGCAAACTTCAGTTCATAGTGTTTGTCCTTAGATTTTTTTTAATGGGAAAAAACATTTTTTTCATGGGAAAAAATATATATTCTCTTGAATGACCCAGTTGGTTGTATCAAATGGTTTTCAATCTGAGCACCACAACAGATACTCCTGCCATGAATTCTGAGCCACTAAAGTTTAAATCTATGTCCCATGTTTCCAGGCGAACCCAAAGGAAAATCAGAGACCAGGAATACAAGATATTTTGCAAAGTAATCTGGACTCCACTATGTAAAATGAACTAGGCTATTGAAACCACTAGGTTCATTTTTTACCCTTTTTGTGCATTGGTAGCAACCTTTGCACAATCTAAGAGGAAAAGTCATATTAAATAGATCAGACTTTTATTTAAATCAAGTTGCATCACTTTTAAGCAGCAACACATACTTGAAATTACAAGTTTAACAATTTAAGCTTTATTTCTATGGAGTCTTTATAGAACAGAACAATAAAAAGTGCTGCTCTACTTCACAGTTTTGGGGAACCTGTGTTCAAAACACCAAAACCAGATGGAATGGCAACATTTCTCTAACACTCCAATTTACATCTTTATATCCCTGATGCACAGAGTATGGTAATAAAAATAATTTCCAGCACATCTAGCAAAGCTGTGGCTTCATAGTTAGTGAAATTTTCAGTATAAACGTAAATTTCATCTACCTAGTTTATCCATTAACAGTTGGTGGAAGGTCTTGCTAGTAGATTCATTGTAATTCAAAGCTAAATGAAAAAAAATACTCTAAGGACTGAGCCTTTGCTTCTGTCATAATCATCTCTCATTTCTCTCCCACTGGAGCTGAACTCTACTTTAAATTGCATTCAACAGTGAAGCAATTCCTTAATTCCACCTTATTACAGAATTCCCCTTATATAATTAACTCCCTGGAAAACACATACCTCAAAAATAACCAAAACACAAACAAGCAAAGATGCATGCATTTTGAGATTGAATCTCACATTATTTAAGTTATACAGGATTGGAAAGTTTAGTTAAAAAGCTGGAAGCTTCAGCTCAGAATTGTTTTGATTCATTTTCTTGAAAGGCATAGTGTCAGCTACTAAACAGAAAATAAGCCTTATATAAACAGTCCTACACCTTACCTTTTACTTCCTTAGGACATTCAGGACAGCACATTCTTGCTCAGAAAATAGAGATGATGGTTTAAGTTTGTCCTCTGACATAAAAAATAATGGGAAAAAGAATTTCTGCGGCAGTGCAATATATCCACATGAAAGATGTCAAAACCTGTGTTACATGCTTCAGGAAGAAAGAGTATGTACTATGCAGTAGGTAATTTTTCTGCAGGTTCAAAGACACTAGTCTGAATACCAAAAAGGCTGATGGAGAGATGTGAAGCTGCTGACAACTTACTTATGGACTCTTACAGAAATATCCAAAAAGTCTACTTAGCAAAGAAAGAAGAATGGAGTTCACTTGATCAAGATATATCTTCATTAATAAGCTTTTTAGTAGAGAATAGAAAAGTAGTTGACTATGAAAAAGCCTCACAAAAAACCAAATAAAGCTGCCATTGAAAGTATGGTTTACATCTTATCATTTATTATGATTAAACATTAGATAATGTCAGGTGAAATCACTTAATCAGAAAATTATCAAGGTTGGGAGACCTTTAAGATCATCAAGTCCAACCATTAACCTGGCACTATCATTCTAATCCCTAAACCACTAAATTATATCACCCAGTGCCAGATCAAACATTTCTTAAACACCAGCTTGGTGTTTAATAGATGTTTGATCTGGCAAGAAAGTTGCAGATTGTCACTAGTCACCTGTATATTGGATGGCAAGTAATTATAAAAAAATTATTCTGACACTAGTTTGACCTAGTGTGGGTCTTTAATATAATGGAATTGCATTGGCAGATTCAAAAGATGCTTAATTGCTTCTTTTAGTCATTGGTTCATTTTACAAGTGAATTTGCACCTTACATTTCTTAATGTGATATTCACAGACAAAACAAGACGGACAATCACAAAAAGAAGTATCAGTTTGTCAAGTTATGATTAGCCTGTAGGGCCCATATAAATAATGTTTTATCTTCTCAGAATTTATTAATGAATGCAAAGGAATTCATTCATGTATTCAAAATATTATACTTTTAGCTATTGTAGCCTGAGACATAAAAGATGGAATTATGAATGCATGTAGTTTACTCAATGTACAAAACATACTAAAATTTTTAATTCAGAATCTAGAAATTAGAGTGATTTGGGATTATCTCTTTAGGGATCACTGTTCTCCCACAACATGCCACTTACTTTGCCAAATAAAGTAAACGTGGCAAAGACTCCGAACATATGAGAAGAAAATGTGAAGTTTTAATTACTCTGGAATGAAACAATTACATGTTTTGCAGTTTAGTTGTTCTTTGGGGTTTGGGTTGGTTGTGATGTTTTTTCCCTGCCTTGTTTTGAGATTTATGCTATCCTAATACACTTTCCCCCGCCATACAGCTCACACAGCATAAAACTTACGAGTTCAGTCACTGATGTTTCAGTCAAGACAAGAGCAATGTCTCCCTTACTACGCCAACAATTGCCATCCTGAGACTATAGCGAATGACCATGTCAAAACAAGTGCAGTATTCTGCTGGACTAAGCACACTGAAAGTGTTCCCTGTTAAATCATCAAGCCATCTTCCTACCTCTATTTTATTCCCAAAATCTGCTGTAAGAGACTTCTGATTTTCTTTGCTACTTTTCTTTCTTTTTGTTACACTTTTTAAGGATTCCTTAGCAAAATCCCCCAGGTCTAGACTATTATTTACCTGGTTTCTACAAAGCAGAGTTACAAATAAGCCACACTGGAAGCACTCTGTCTGTTTCATCAAAGAAGGATTAAAGTGACCCATGGAAGCACAAAAGCAGTAGTCTGTCTAAGAGGTATTTGGGAAAACCAAAGTACTGTTCTTGCATATAAAGATGCAAGAGAACTGTTTTTCAATTTGTTTCTGAATGTTGATAAGACTTCATGAAATAATATAATCCTATCTCTGTTGAGAAGAATATACAATAAAAGCCCATCCAATGTATAACTGCATATTTGATAACTGCTGAATATCTGACTCCAGATGAGAATAGCTTCATGCATATTAAAAAGTACTATCAGAATAATGAAAACATGCAGCTTCAGAGAAGGCTTACAAATGTTTCCTTTTGCAGTGCTCCTGAACATAGGAAGTGTAAGAAATTAGGAGCAGCTTCAGAAAAGTTTCCTCAAAAGAAGTGCTTTTAACCACCTTTTGCAACAACAACCAAATATTGTCTTCCTGACATTGTGTACATTAATCAAAATAAAATATTTCATACCATCACAAGAATGCATTAAATTAAGGACACAGTATAAACTATATAAAGGAAAGAAAATAACTCTGTCAAGTTTCTGCATCTACTGTAAAAGGGGAAAAAAAAAAAAGTAGATCTTTGCATGGGAACTGTTATTCAACATACAAGTACCTGAGAAGACAACAGATCAGGCTTTATTTTGACAATAAAGTTGTTCTATTCCTTGAAGAAACAATATTGCCCTCCCGATGTGCCTTGCTGTTGTCTTCAACTTTTGTGTTTCCTGCTCACTAACACAGGGAAAAAAAAGCTTGGTTTTATCTTGTATCACTTCCTGGTGCAGTTCCTTTGTGACTGGGTAAATGCCTGAGCCAACACAAGGTAGGGGATGAGTCAGAAAGAGAAGCGGGGACATGTTTTTTTCAAAAGCGGCATCACAGTGGCCATGTAAATTGTTCATCTGTACCTCAGTGAGCCAAGGGGATTCTGTGCCTGCACCTGACTCCTTGTCTGATTCAAGTACATACTGGAATTTAACACAGTTTTCTCACTGAAGCTTGACTCCATTATGTAGTTATAAATCACATGTGCCAGATAAGCTTTAGCATTTAGTATTCTAGAGGAAGACAGGACAAATCATGTCTCTGGTCATGTACATATCCCTATAAGATGAATGGGACAATTTGAGCCTGATGAAGGAAGACCTTCAACCCATGAGCTAGGATTGGCCATATCAACCAACCTGCTCAGGAGAAAGGTCATACCACTGCCTATCCATAAGGAAGAAAGAGAACACAGGAGATGTTTGGACCTCAAACAGATAATTGGTAATTGTGCAGCCCCTTGGGGGCTCTGAGGCTCCCCTGATGGGGAAAACCTCTTTTTAACAGTTCTGTGCCAGGATTGAGAGATGCATGGGACTTTTTTTGGTCTTCAAGTTGCTGTTTATTTTTATCTTATCAGAAGTTCGGCACGCCGTCTGCAGCAGACTTAGCGTGCAAGAAAGTACAGCAAAAATGGTCACAAGATGTACAGTTTCAAGGTCTCTTAAAGCTGTTTTATCCAATTAACTCTTAGAACGTACTTTATTTCTACCTTTCTACCAATAACTAATCCTTTGTCTGTCCACCTAACCTCTGCACTGCGGCTTCCCACAACAAATCACCCGGTGCCACCAACACTGCAGAAAATGGAGTAGATGAAGAAGAAGAAGAAGCTCAGACAACACCCAAGATCCTCCATCTTGTCTCCTATCTACCTCTATACTACAATCCCAAAACCCCAAATTTCTCACCCTGTGACAAACTACACTATTCTCTATTATCTATTTCACACACTTGTAGATTCCAATCCATCCCAACATCTTGGAAGCCCTCTCCATGGGCAAAGATTAAAGGCATTGCTTCCCTGGGAGTCAGGAACCCTCAGGACAGGCAGAGAAATATTCCCTGTGCCCTGGGTTCCAACAGGTAATAATTAATTCTTGTCTGGTGATTCTGATGGAAAACAATGATTTCTAAATTAGGAAAAAATGGAAAAGCTTTTCCTCCCATGAGGACAATCAGGAAATTAAGAAGGTTGTCCACATAGATTGTTTAGACTCCATGTTTGGATAAAGGCCTGAGAAACCTTGCCTCACTTAAAAGCGGAGTCTGCTTTCAGCGGTAGATTGGACAAGTCAGCTCCTGAGTTCCTGTCCATGCAGAACTATCCTGCTTATAAGGTTTCGTCATTCTATCTTGTGTTTCCTTACAACCCGGTTATGTGGACACATACATAACATATTGAATTCCAGGATTAAACTCTGGATTTACACCTTTGGTTGATTTCTATTTCCTTGGATGTGACAATTTCTAGAAATCATATTCTCCTTTTACTTAGCACTAAATTGAAATGCCACAAAGTAACTTTTATAAGAAGCATAGACTTCAAGGTCTCTACCCTTAAATGACAGATTTTCATCATGCAACTCATGTTTATATGTGTCTATTCTGCCTGCAAAGTTTGAGGCACGTTTGTCACTATACTTTGAACTAAAACCTGAGAAATTAATGCAGAAAATCCCAGCCAAACAGGGTACTCACTATGGAAGGGCCTTCTATTTCTTCAGAAACACACAAGAACAAATAGTAAAAAATAGCATAAGAAAAGCCTCCACCTCTACTGTTAAACATATGATTTGATATCTTATTCCTCTCTTATAATCAATCTTTCTCATGTTTCAGCAAGAATTTGAGCGTACCACATGTAAAGACAGTTTCAAAGTCCTTTTCAGATGATGATTGCCAGATAAAATCACACAATAGAACAATGAAAAACATGTCATTAACCTCCACAGTCACTGTAACAAATTCCCTTCCTAAACACTCATTGTGCCTGAACACTAGACATGACAGAATGCATTGTGCTTCTTGCAGAGTTCCAAATGACCTCATGGAAATACCACAGGTTAAATGCTGAATCACCAAGCAAAAAATTAAATGACAGAAGCAAACAGTAAAGGACAGAAATACGTGGTTTCTATGGAAAACTTTTGTTTCCAAGAAAGCAAAGAACTTCATTTTTGTTCTCGGTCCTTCAGAAAAAGATAAAAATGATAACACACAATGGACAGATTATCAAAGGCGCAAGCCAGATAATATTTTTAGCAGTGGTATTCCTCCTATTCCTGATTCCTATTCCTATTCCTCCTATTCCTGATTTTCTGCTCTCCCTGTACCACAGTTAAGCATTATCTCTGTTACCTTCTGTTCCCTGTTTTAGAAGAAAAGGATTTTGGCACCCCAAAATTTGGCTAATTTTTGCAGTGACTTTTTTCTTGGGTTTTTTTGAGTTTTTTTGTTCGTTTTTTATGTGTGTTTTTGTTTGGTTTTTTATGTGTGTTTTTTGTTTGTCTGTTTGTTTTGGTTTTTTTGTTTTTGCAATTAAATCCAGGAAAAATTAATTCTATCCACTATCAGTAAACAAATACTGATAATTACAGGAGGTTTTTCTGACTTCACTTTGTGTGCTCCATTAATTGAATAAAATTTTCTACCTATTTGGCTACAAGCACAACACTCTTCTAAAATCATTTTTCCTATGATAAGCAGTATCAATTTTGCTACTATTATTCAAATTCAAATTCAACTGTTATAGATTACAAACTTTTTCATCTGGGGCTTTTAGCATACTTATTAAAATCATATTACTCATAAAACTTACCTTCCTGAGTCCTTCCTCTGAGCATTAAACACAGATTTAAAAACTTTGTATTAGTGAGAAAACAGTAATAATTATCTAAAGCAGTGCCAACAGTCTTCATTACTAAAAAAGAGATTGCTATACTTGTCACTTTCTAATTTGAAGTGACTTTTCAAGAAAATAAATGCTGGGCCTTAGGTGGGATTTTTTTGTCCTCCTATTTTAATCTCTTCTTATGAGAACCTCTGCTTCTTGTCTTGTCTGTTTTGCTTTTTTTCCTTCAACATATTGTTACTTTCATTGACACTTGTACTATTGAGGTGTGATTTTCATCCCTGTGCAGCCACATTTATGTCAGGCAGAGGTTTTCCTTTGTAGCCTTTGATATGAGCATTATTTAATCAAGTACATTAACTGAAAATAAATCTAACCTGTTTGGGCCCTGGATAAATAAAATAACCACTTTGATAAAAAGATCTGATTGAGAATCTGTTTTATTAATGCATGTGTCTGTTGAAGATTAATTGTCATGACAGTACACTTAATTTTTAAATGCCTCCTGAAGGCTAATTTTTATTGTAACCAAACTGGCAATAAAAGTGACCATGTACCTATCTAACATGGATAACTGCATTTTCCACACAAAAAAACCCCAATCCCAGATAATACCCTTTTCCATAGCAGATATTATCTGCCTGCTCACCCTCACTTTAATTACCACTAATTAGTATATTCTTCACTAATATTTCTTACAGGTTCTGTTTATCATTTTGTTCTTTCATAGCACTTGTAAAATGGGATTAAGAGTCAGGAAATGCTAATTAACAATGAAGTCCTTCAACTATGGAGGAAGAACAGCTGTCAACATGTGTATTGCTTTGGCTTGGCCTGGTCTTTGGTAGACAAAAAGGAACATTTCACTAGATCTTATTTACTTTCAATTTTTTGTTTTATTGAAAAAAATGGGGAAAATTATTTCCTCAAACAAATAATTTTCCTTCAGTTTCACTTCCAAAATTTAAGAAATGCCATAATTCAACTCAAGCTGGCAAATGTTAGAATAAGCAACACAACCACAAGAACCCTGAAGGGCATCTACACAACTTTTTACTGCTATTTAAATGAAAATGGCCTATCAAGATTTTCTTGAGAGAAAAGACTGCAATATCTGAAATATTATAACAACTGACTACAAAACTACAGAAAATTAGCACTTCATAAAGAATTCCAAGTCTTGTCTTATGAATAACACCAGCCTATCCACTTGATGCCTAATCTGGCTCTTTATTTCAGTTAAAAATAGAAAGTAGAGATTTTTTTTTTTACAGAGCAGATGTACAGAAGAAAAGTTTGAGGGTTTTTTTAAGATCAATAGGTGTAATAGTCATATAAAGCACCAAATTTTCTAAGACATTATTTTATAATACTTATTATCCAGATCCACTAGTAAGTTTTCAGTAATTTTGAAAAATAGGTAAGTTTTTTTTTAGAGAATGAAAGATAAAGAGCGTGGTTTAGTTTTAGATTAGCTATAGTCTAAGAGCATATATAGTATTACCACTCTAATTAACAAATTGCTGTTAATTAAACTTTCCAAAGCTGTTTTTCCCAACATATGGGGGATACTTTTCTGTAATTGAACACATCACTCCTATTTAGGGAATATAAATGACAAGCTAAAAAAAGAATATGCTCTCAGTCTGTTTCTCTACATGAGCAATTATTAAATTAGCATTGTAAATGTTTATGTTTTGTAAACACATAATGGGAATTTCCATACATAAAGTAATCTTATTATATCATTTGAATACAGCCTTGCATTTATAGAACAAAAACTGAAATCATTGTTTGAAGCTGATAAATGAATAAATAAAACACATTCAAGAAAAAATCTAATGCACATTTAGCTATTCAAGTGATTCATAATGTCTGTATGTCATTGGTGTTACCTCACTAATTATTATACATTATTATTTAAAATTTATTTTAGCTGACAGCTAGTTCAAAAGATTTCAGTTTAAAAGCTTGAAAAACTCAATGGCAATTAAGTAATATTCTAATACAGGTAATTAACTATGTAGGTGGCAGTATAAATTAACTCAAATTAGAAAACACTATTTGCTAAATCTTAAGACTTTCATTACACTCAGAAGCAGTAAAAATATATTACTTATATGCAGCACTTACAGAAATCTAGTCTGATGTGTTTAAAACAATATAATTATCTAATTTTAGATCTTTCCTTATTATAAAATCAAAACCATTTTATTTGGTCTCTGTTACATTTGGAGGGGGTTTATACTGATATGAAGAAAACAAGACTCTACTGACCTTAATGTATCTAGCCAACCACTTGTATCACCTGTTGTTCACATGCCTTTGTCATACAGAACCTCTAGACAGCTTTATGACCCAGTTAAGAGATCAAAATTTTACTGGAGACCACAACTGTGATTTATGGGTTTGTATACAACTCCTTTTCTGTGAATCAACAGCATATTTAAACCAATAAAACAAACAAAATGAATTGTCATATTGACATGTTTCTTGAGTAGTGTGATGCTGTGTTACCATAAAACTACCAGACCAGAAAGCCACAGAATGTATATTTAATGTATAAAATTTATTTTTCCTATTTAACTGAATCTGATCTTGAAAGAGGTTATTTACTGTTTTATTTCTTGTGCTTGTGTTACAACATCTACATAACACATCTACACTGAGATTAAGAATTGCAGGTCAGACTAGCAAAAATATTGTTACTACTGCTAAGTCAACAAACAAAAAACCAGTCATAAATTCTTGTTAAAGATGCTATATTTGGAGTAAAACCAGAGCCAAAAAGTACTGCGACTACTCAGCTAAGGGTGTTTTATCTCACAGATCAGGATGGATATTTCTAGGTAAGTGTATCACCAACCATACTCACATTATTTAGAAACCATGCATACAGTTCTTTGTACAGAAACTCCTCCAGAGACAACCCATGACCAACAGGTATGGCCAATGCTAATTCCCCCTAGCTCTGTGCTGAAAGCCTCCATGCCATTCACTTTCTGACATCATGAATCTATCTGAAGGCTTCACCAATCATTACCAGTACAACAGTCCAATCCATTCTGTTTCTAAATATATATCTTTTTAATACAATAATGGTTAAATAGTTAGACACATAGACAATGAGGCAAATGAGTCTACAGTGCCCTTCATCTTTATGCTACACCTTCGGAATATATTTAAAAACCATTTTACAGCAGCAATATGCCATGGTCACAATTATTACTGTGAAGGGGTTTTTTTTTAGCAAGACTACATATTCACAAAAGGAAAAGTAACAAAAAGTTGTATTTTCACATTTCATCATCTTTTTTATCACATTAAAATTGCAATATTTGACTTACACTATTGTAGGTGGTTCAGAACCTTCTATTTCCAAATAATCATATTTTTCTTCCATTTGGAAATCTGTAAATATGAGTGAGATAGTATCACCAGGCTCTGCCACAATTGTCCATGTGCAATCTGCGTTATTATGATATTCATTAGGAAAGTTGGGGCTCGAGATGATTCCACTCGATCCTCTCATAGTTCCTCCACAAGCATCCTCAGCTGTAAAAAAAAAGAAAAAAAAATTAAAATCACCCCTTAAAAATACATACTTTCTTGCTGAGAATAGGAATTCATTACTGTTTGGTGAACAATTGCTTAAAACTTTTTAACATGTTTAACTTGGAATGCAGCTCCAAAATTAGGGTGCCATTAATAATTGCTTCAAGTTACCAATTACTTAAGGATGATTATACTTGTGCCTGCACATATTTTTATAATCTACTATTTATTAATAATTATAAATCTTGATTAGTATCATTTCAGTCAATTTACAATAGTATGCAAAAATGTCACTATTTCTTCTTTTGCGTTAACCAAAAATGTTTTCATGAATCAAGTCAAGTTTAATCCCTATCATAAACAGTCCGACACGTGAAGTGCAGCAGTCACATTATCCTGAGAAAAGAAGCATGAGAATCTTACACATTATATAATAACTGTATTGCCATATTTTATTTTAGTGAGCATCTAATCATTAGGTTTATTCTTGAGAAATCATTTTCTCATTTTCAAACAGCTGATCAGTTTTCAAACCAAAGCCATTCACGAGTGATTTCTTAATGTCAGATGCAAGATGCTTTCACAATTAAGATGTTTACATCAGTGTAATAAGTTTTAACAGATCAAATATTTACAATTTTACCATAGGAATACATTTTTCATGTCATATGAAACTGTGAACTGTTAAACTATTTGACCAATTATCACAATGATTTTTTTTTTTTTTACGGTGACTCTGAAACCAAAATTACTCTGTTTTTTAGCATGTGATCTTACGCTGGATATACCAGGCAAACATTGGATATTCACAAAATCAGTTCTAAAAGAACTTATTCTATGATGAAACAATTCTCAAATGATTGATGTTCTGTATCTTCTTTATTAATAGTATATATATGCCTAATAACCCAAAATTATTTTTGAGGATCTTATGTTAAAACTATTTTTGTGAGCTAATAAAATTAATTGTAAATTTAGTGCTTTTTCTTTCAAAAATGGAAATATCTTTCAATTAACTTGAATGGAAATACTATATTGCATTACTTATTCAGTTTATTACCGAAATGTTTGAAGCATATTTGAAGATTGTTTCTGCTCAATTAGAGTGCTAGTATGAATAAAACTTGCCCCAGAGTCTGAAAATCCAGTCAATACTGATGCAAAATGAATGATAAAGATAGGAAAAAAAAAAACTTTAAGAAGTATAGGATCACAGAACAAAAAGTTTAAAGAATTCTGACACACATAATGGCTCACTTCTAACAGAAAGAAAAAAAATTAATGACTCCTTACAGCAGTTTACAAGTTTAAAATACTAGGTTTTGTCTTTTAAAAACTCTGCTAAATTATGCTATGGCCAGATTAAAAAAAAAAAAACACAAAGTAAAAACATATCTTAAATTTATTCTTACTAATTAGGCAAAGAACTTTGAATCCACTAAATATAATAAAACTGAGAAACCTCATCACATCACAGGTTCTGGCCCCATACTGTGAAAGTAATAATAAATATATATAAATAAATAAGAATAAAATGTTTTCCTGCATCACAGACATTCAGAAAAATAATTTTAAATTGCTAGTTTGCAGTAGCAAACCTTCCTCTTGTATTGCAGAATTCATGTTCTGCTTTTCACAAGCGAATTACAGAGAAACGTATCTTAGTTCCTAGAAATATAACAAACTGTTTACTAAAAAAGTTGCTATAGTATACCAAAACTTAAAAAATTAGTGTGGCGCTGTTTAAAAATATAAACAATGTCAGGGAGTGTGCCATTTATTCTGAGCCACAGCTGTTTAGGAATTTTTCCAAAGTGTAATTTTGCTACCATCAGCAAAATGGCCCAAACAAATCATCATGGTTTTTATTCTGATTCATGTAGCAAATTTGCTACAAATACAATTAATATTATCTACATTTAAGTGTTGCATATATAACCAAAAGCACACTGGATATCATCTTATCATCATCAGTGTATTGTCAGCATTAGAACAATAAATAACAGAATTACTGTACTGTGAATTTATTTTCCTCTGCCTACAATATAATTTGCTTGGTTCGAGCCTTGCAATCAGATCCCCATAGGTAAAAGCTCCCATCTCTGAGAAGACTGGAAAGCATTATGCCCATGCAAATGTTTGGTGCCTTAAGTTGTGAAGACAGTGTAAAAAAAGATTTTGATCTTCAAGTAAATTGACAAACACTGTTGACAGAAGTTCTACTACTAAATTCATAATGCACAAGACCCTGACAAATAAAAGAAAATGTAGTAATTGTATCTTGTGCAACCTGCTTTTAGCACCCCTATTTCTATCACAATTGAAGCAGCATAATTTCTTAGATGTCAGCTATGAAATGTTGCAAATAAAAGAATAACTGGTGCGGGAACATTTAGGAAGAGTGACAGTGGCTGATCCTCTTCAATGTGCAACAAGCCCAGTAAGGAAATGTGAACAAGGAAGAGAGGGAAGATAAGCTTTGCTGTGATTTTGGTACAGATCCACAATAATCTCTTTCCCTGCCTTTCTGTAACTTTCTGAATTACCTCTAAGAAACTACCAAGGTAGGAGTCCTCAAAGATACTTAAGTGCCTGTTTCCATAGGAAAGCCCTTTCATGGGATTGTCTTTGCTCAAGGACCACAGTATACTCGGTGGCTAAAGTAGCAGGATGGGGAAACCCAGTGTGTGCCTCAAGGACATTTAATCTTGGGGAAAAAATAATCTGTGGTGCAAGTTTTATGTCACAGGGAGCAAAACAGCAGGAAAAACATGAACCAATGAAGAGTGAATTTTGTGAGGAGCAAGGACAGTGTGGCAGTGACCTGGATCTGGCTGGTGTTGGTGTCCAGTCATCAAGTGTGCTGCTTCTCCTGTCATAGGCACCCATCCTGACGAATGGATCCCAAATCATGGCCTATTTTTGAGCATCTGGGGGGGAGGATGAAGTCTATGAAATGGGATAATATCTGTCTGTGAAAGGATGGAAGATAGTAGTTAATGAGAATGTATTTATTTGTTTGTTGGTTATCAAGAGGATTTAAGGATGAAGTTATGTTGTATGTGTATGTGCTGCATGCTTCCACACCCAATACACACTACGATCACTACAGTCAAAATGTAGTAGCTAAACACTAGTAAAGCACCTAAATACCTTGAAAGAATTGTGTGCATTCCTATCCTTTTAATTTCTAGTTACCAAATATGAAGAAAAACATTCACAGAAATTGTATGAAGACAACACTTCAGTTAAGACTTGATAGAGTCTGACATTGTTCAATTACAAATACATAGCTAATACTGATTTTTTTCAAAATCTACTTTTAAAATTCATGCTCCATACTTTCAAATTAAATTGAATTGATCATGTACTGGGAAATTTTATCCAATAACAATCTTGCAAATGTGATATGAAGGCATAAATGCAAAAAATATGCTTACTGCCAAGATGTCATTTTTCCTAACATATTTCTCTGATCTTAACCATATGCTGAAAGGGGAAGATTTTTCAAAGTGATATGCAAGAGGGGACTTGGCATTAAAAATCTTTTCAAGGTATTATGAATTCAAATTAAGATCTCTGTTTGAATATGCATAAGGGCTGTTGTGCAGAGGGAGTATCACTGATATCATGATGAGTGATGATTATGAAAGTAATGTTTTGGGGGTTTGGTTTTAGTTTTTCTTTTTGTGGGCATAGATTGTTTCTATTTATGTTCATAATTACCTGCAGTTTTTTATCTCTCTTCTTTTTTTGCTTTTACAATCTTATGATTAAATACCCATTAAAAAAAAAAAAAAGAAGTGAATTGTGTACAAGTTCAAACAATCTCAAGTGAAATCTGATGTCATAAAGTTTTATCTTTTTTTTCTTCTTGGTTTGCTGTGCTCTGTTCATTTTTCATAACAAATTTTGAAAATATATTTCTCTAGTTATGTCTTATTTAGTTTTCTGCTTATTCTTGTAGCTTTCAGTGATATTCGCAATAATGTTACACAAATATTGAACTGTAAATTTCAGTAAAATGGATGATCAAAGACAGGCAATGTCATCAGTGATTTATACGACATGCAAATTTGTGGATTTCATTGAGAATTCAATGAGATTGCATGGTAGATCAAGCTTTAATCTGGTACACAATGTATCACATCATCTTATCTTTCTAGATATTTATAGCAAACTATACAGTTAAATTTTCTGCACATCCTATACTGCTTTCACAAAAAACCTCCCAGCTTTGATTTAGTTTCTTATTCTGTTCCTTCATTGGCTGTGCAACAATCAGCAGAAGAGAAACTATACAGGCTAAAGTGAGAAGCACCTTAAAAAGTTAAACTCTGTTTTAAAGTCTGTAGTATTACAGTCTGACTATGAAACTTGCTAATGAGCACAGTAATAGATCACATAGGCACAAAAATATCTTTAGGAAGCTCTATAGGCAATGTCAGTTCCCTCTGCTTCCTCCTTTGCACAAACAACACTTACTGCTTTTGTTTCCTGCCCATTTTTCTTGGAAAATCGTAGAACTCCAGCAGTGCCAACTGTTTTGCTGTGGCTCTGTGATTTTAATAATGTCATTGATCTCTGATTGCATGTGAAGTTGCAATTCTTGGGCTCCCTGTGCCACATTTGCTTCCATACAGACACTGGACAGCTGTTTATGGTCACCCCACTTCACCAAAAAGAGTGCAAGTGTAGTGCCCACATCTCTGCTCCCTGAAGAAAGTTTCATAGAAGAGCAGAAAGAGGACGGAAAAGAAAACAATTTCTATTCCTGTCCCTTGTTTTTCCAGGTGGAATGCATTGGAGAATTGTTTACCTGAGGTGATTGGTTGATTGGATACTGGTGAGGATTGTTTGGCCCTGATGGCCAGTGGTATGCACCTGTGTCTGGATTCCCTGCAGAGAGGGAGTCACGAGTTAGTTACAGTTACAGTAGTTAGATATGATAGCTAGAAGTTAGGATGTAGTTTTAGGAGCTCCTCTTTAAATATATACTAATGTATTGAAATATAGTTATAATAATAATAAAATATTCAGCCTTCTGAATTGGACTCAGCATCATCTCTTCCCCGCACGGGCCAACCACAACATGCAAGAAAATCCCTCATCAGTCTGTTCTGTGTGCACTCTCTGTCTGATCCTCTGCTCCTCAATAAACCTTCAAGCTTTGGTAACCAACCACAAAAACCCAGTGGACCTGGGTCATAGACTTCTCATTAGGTTAGCAAGATCTTGCTCTGCTAAATAAAAACTAGTTCTTCAATTTAGTCTCAATAATGTAATGTTTAGAGTCAGAGATTAAAAGAATGGATCTGTACAGTATAGAGATCAGTGTCTGTAGTATAATGTATATTATATTTATTTTTTGTAATATTCTGATACATTTTAGAAACTCCAAAATATAATGCAAGATAGATATATAAATATATAATATCTGAGAAACATTTATATGTTGACTTTTTCTACAAGTCTATAGCAATGAAAATATTTCAGCCTTTCCTCATAATTTATGCATAAAGAATAACCCTACAGATTTCAGAAGTTGAAATATAAAGACTGCAAAACATGCATCAACTGAAAATCTTTCAGGACAGCTTTGCAGAAGATTTTTCATCTTTGACTTACATAAAGTTCATCCAGCTTTTGAGTAGAGGGATATAAAACAATTCTTTAGGACAAATGGAAGTCTTATTTTCTGTATTGATTTGTAAAACTCACAGATTTTAAATTCCAAATAAACCCGGTGATGACTATAAATTGACATGATTCACATCCTCAAATCTCTCACTTTGCACTTTTGTGCTGTATACCAGTAAGATTTATACAGATTTGACAACCAGCAAAAAATTTAAAAATCAAGTAATGCATCTGTAGCTGAAGAGGTGAGGAGTTTAAATGGTTTTTGAACATAGGTTAAATGGAATAAACTGCCTTCCCACCTACCACCGCTGAGATAGCACCACAAAAACTACCTATGCCACGGGAAAACACTACAATACCCACACAGTCTGTGCCTGCCTGGAGGCCTGGATTGGGCAACGCGGGGTGACCTGTGAGGAAGGCGGCCGTGCACTGCCCGGGCCCGGCACAGCCCGACCGGCGCCGCCGCCTGGCCGCGCTGAGGGCAGGGGGGGCACAGCGGGCACCTGTGGCACCAAGGGCGGCAGGGGAGGCACAGCGGGCACCAAGGGCGGCAGGGGAGGCACAGCGGGTACCAAGGGCATGAAGGGCAGCAGGGGAGGCACAGGGGGGCCGGGCGGGCACCAAGGGCAGCAGGGGAGGACACGATTCGATGAGGACACAGCGAAGGATGAGGGACAAAGCGGAGCCGTGGGCGCTGTCCCCTGGCTGCCGGTCGATGGCCGGCAGAAGGTGAGGTGCGGCAGGAGCGAGGGGAAGGGACAGATGGAGCCCAGGTGAAAGCAGAGGAAATCTCTGTTCTATAAGTGCTCTAAGACTTTGTCTTGTTTTGTTGTTTTGTTTTGTTGGGTTTTTTTGTTTGTTTGTTTGTTTTTTCTTTTTTTTTTTCTTTTTTTTCCCCCGCAAATCCTGAATCAGTAACTAAATGTTTATGTTACCTGGCAATAAATTAAAGTTCAGTGATATCCTCAGAACTGCCCCATTTTTCTCCAAGGGAATGTCATGTTTTGGATGTGATTTAGGCAAGCTGGACTCTTCTGTACTAATAAGAATAGTAACTGTTTTCTAGTAAGATAAGATAAGAATAGTACTAGTTTTCTAGTGCACAGAGGTCTCATTTATTGCTGTTTATTCTATAAAGAAGAAAGGAAACATTTAAACACAAGTAAAGTATTGGCACATAAAGCCAATACTTTATATTTTTTACAAAAACAAAACAAAACAAAAAAAAACCCCAAAGGATGCAGCCTCCTGAACTCTTACGTATATATTTGGTTAAAAATGTACATAGAATTATTTTTTTTAATTTTCTGTTTTAGTAGACCAGGATTTGAAATTGATGGATTAAGTCACAAGATTTTTTTAACAAAAATAACCAGTCTATATATCAGTCAACCATGCCTTTACTGCTGTCTTCCAACAAAAAAATAAAATGCATTTTTTTCTCACATAAAATGAACTTTGGGAAAAGATTAGTGCTTTTATTGCTTACAAACCAAGATAATTTAAATTAAAATATTTGGGGATGCCATGTGTGAATATAAACACAACATAAAAATATATAAAGATTTCTTGATGATCAAACTATTTCCTATTGCTTTGTGAAACAATAAAGCTTAGAAGCTCTGCAGCGTTAAGATGCTCATTTAGATTTCATGGTTCTCAGCCCTGATATTTACTGTTTGAGTTGCTGAGGAGTAGAAGACATAAGAGTAAATTCATTAAAAATGGAATACAGAGGAAAGCAGAAATTACTTTAATTGATTGCTTCAACAAAGAAAAAGAAAAAAAATACCTAGAAGTAAATACATCAATTCATCAACTTGAAATTCAACTATTTTTTCTTTCTCATTATTTTTAATACTTTCCTTTTAATAACAAGGAAGAACAGTTTTTACTATGATTTATAAATGTATTTTTTTCTTTAAAATTTGTCTTGTCTTTAAACCAAGCATGAAAAATGTGAACGATGATAAATAACATAGTACTTGAGATTTTAGAAATTACTAGGGATCTCATGGATTTTGTTAGGGTTTTTTTATTTCTTGGGAGAAACTACATCAAAGTATGAACTTGGCAATGGCTGATTTTTACACCTGGTTTTGCAGTTTTGCCTCTAAACCACAAAAAATTATAATTAAATTATTGTAATTTAAAAACAAATATTTATGGAAATGTATAAAATAATGGCTATGTTGTATTTTAACCCATCTGGCAACAAAGCACCACATATCCACTCACTCCAAATGAGTATTTGAAGTGGCACTTGTTTTATTTATCCATTGATATTTTACTGTTTAAAAGAAGTTTGTTTCTGTTCTGTGAAAATCACATGGTGGTAGAGTCAGGAAGAAGGCTGAATCCTAACCAGAGCACCCAGTATCATCTGACAGACAGTGCCTGCAGAGAGGAAGAGTTAGCGCTTCCTTTGGGATCAATTTACACCTCTTAGTTTGAAGGACCTTCTCAAGAGAAGACTGTAGCAGTCAGGATGTGTAAGCCACCAAGAAAAAAGTTGCACAGATGAAGATTTTACTGGGTTAGTGAGGCACGGTTTTGGTATCGGGGGCTGCTGTAGATGTAGACATATACAGAGGAGTGGCCTCTGTAGATGTCAGGGGCTGCCCCCATGGAGCCAGTTCAGGATGCTCCAAGATGGAGCTCCACGACTGAGTAAAGCTGAGGCAATTAGCAATATTGGTGGTAACATATTTTAGAAGAGGGGAAAATGCTGTGCAGCAGCAGAAAGAGGGAGAGAGAGAGACAGAGAAAGAGAGAGGGGGAGGTGTAAGAAAAATGAGAGGTGCAAACCTGAAGACACCAAGTCCAATGAAGAAGAAGAAGGTATTATAGGCTATAAGTGCAAAAGTTCCCCTGTAGCTGGTGAAGAAGACTGTGGCTATGTCCTTGGAGATTATGTTTGCCTGGAGAGGCTGTGGAACTTATAGCCTTGGAAATTTTCAGAAACTTATGAGCTGCATAAGACCCACAGAAAATATAACTGCCTTTAAAGTCAGACTTGAGAGGTCTGTTAGATTTGATAACCTCTTGTGGTCCCCAAATAAGTTCTCCTATCATTCAATATAGTTCTCCTATGATAGCTTAAAGAGAGAAAAGAAAAATAACATCCAAGCAAATTGAAAAACTAAAACAGTGAAGAACTTGTATTGTTTGAATTCACTTACTATTTTTTAAATTTTCCTGCACATAATCAAGTAGAACACCTAGATCAAGATCAGGGGGGAAAAAATACTTCCTTTGTTTTATTTTCAACTCTCTTGACCTGATTAAAAGTTGTATTTTTTTTCCTCACAACAGGTGCACTATTTTAAGTTTTGCACCATTCAATGGAGAATGGATTTCAATGTGTACATCTCCAATTATTTTTATCTTAGCTTTAAAAATGTTGGAATGAGACCACTTCAGTGTCTCAACCATCAAGCAAGATTTCATACTAATTTCCTGTATTACATTCAGTATAGGACTTTAGAGGCATAAGAGGTTATCATAACTTTCATTGTCTAGTCCTTTGAACCTTCTGCCCTAATGACAACTGGATTACAAGGAGCATGGAGCTTAAAATAATTTACTTTTATGAACTGAAGAAAAATGCAAATGTTCATCAAAATTTCTTCCTAAAATGTGCAAATCCATATGCTCATTTTTGTAAAACCTCTAAACAACAGGCTGTGCATTCTTACCAAGCACTGTGCAAAACAAGAAGCTCAATTCCTGTGGCATATTTGTGATCTCTTTACTTCTGTAAAGTTATATTTCTACAAGAATTTGTGTTTTATTGCATACAAAATACCTAAATGATGAAAAAATGTTTTCAAGATTTCAGAGTCAAGATTTCTGTAGTTGCTTAATTATGCAGAGACTTTAGAATTCAGCACTCCTGAATGTGAACTGTGACTACTGCTTCACCAGAAGAGAGGAGCAGGACTTAACCTCTTTTGAAGACATTTTCTCAGCCAATTTATGACTGCTTTGGCAGCTCTGTTATCTTATTTGCCAAAATTTATCAAACTTAAATTAAGTCTGCCTGCATTTGAAAAGTTCACAGAGACATTCAAATTTGGAAAACTAAAATCAGAACTGGAAGGAAAAGATTTTTACACCACAGAAGCATTTGGAAATAGGAGTTTCAGTGCTCTGCTTGAGTGATGAACAAAGTTTTTCAAGTAGAAGTTGAATATATCTTCTTCACTTTAGCCAGTAACACTCTCATAGACAAACTGATAAAGTACAAGGTAGATGACGAGTCTGTGATGTGTGTTGAAAAGTAGCCGAAGAGCTGGGAGGTGAAATGCATGAAGGGTGGTGAAATGCAGGAAGCAGCATAATGTCCAGACAGACACCAGTTCCCTCGCACCTGGAGTACTGAATACAGTGATGGCTCCCCAGTATGAGAGACATGGACAGAGAGAGTCCCACAGAGAGTCACAAATTATTCAAGGACTGGAGCTGCAGACATACCAGGGAATCTGAGAGTGCATGTTCAGCCTGGGGTAGAGAAGGTTCAAGGGGAATCATCAGTGCTTATAAATACTTGACAGGGAAGTAAAGAAGATGGAGACAGAGTCTTCTCAATGGTACCAAGAGAAATAACGATAAAATTCGGCATAAATTGAAATAGAAGTAATACAGTTCAAACATATTTTTTCCCATTGTAAGGTTGATTGAACATTCAAACAGGTTGTTCAGGGAGGCCGTGGGGTCTCTATCCCGAGATACTCAAAACTCAACTGGACATGGCTCTGATCACCCCACTCCAGGTGGCCTTGCTCTCAGTGGAGGGGACTTGAACTAGATTGTATTCAGAGGAGCGTTCCAGCCTCAGATACTGTCTGTGTGATTCTGGGAATATTGTGCCCTCTCCTAGGTCAAGGACTGAGTACAGTGCAGATTGCGGAAAGCCATGGTAACCAGGATGCTCTAAACACATATTGAGTGTCATGAGTCTTGACATTAGCCACAGATCAACAACTGTCAGACCAATACCAGAAAATAGAGGAAAGGTGCATAACACGGGTGGGTGTGGACTGATCTGATTTCCTACAAAGACTCTTGCCTGTAGAGAAGTGCTGGAAATGTTTTTATTCACCCATATGAAATCACATAGAAGAAAAGTGACCACAGTGGAAGTGCTGTATGTTGAAGCCCAGCCACTGCATCAACACCAGCACTGAGAGTGGCTGGAAGGAGCATTGACTTCTGTGGATGTAGCCAGCATCCACTCTGGAGTGTGGTAGTGTGTTTTAAATTAAGTTAAATTAAGCAAATGTTGTTTGTCATAAAATAATAAGTTTTGGTATGTTCCTGGTTTCCCCCATATTCCCCCTCATAATGGTTTGTCCCAGGTTGTTTTTCTCCTACTTTCCCCGCCCCTCAGCCCATCAGTTAAGTGCCCATCCCTCTGTCCCCTCCCCACGATTACCTTACAAAGCTGTGTACCCCCTTGTCAATTAAGTTACCCCGCCTGTTTTCTTCTAGAATGCTCTGTGTCGTCACCCCAGCTTTGTATGCCCATTCGTTTTTTGGAAGTATTCCCCTCCCCTTGTTTACCCCCATTGGCTGTATCCATGATGTAATCCCTTTGTGTGGTATCCCATTGGGAGAGGAGAGGACTGCCTCTCCCCCCCCTCCTCCCTGTATAAGTTGTTACCCAACCCTCCCTTGTTTGATTTCTGTCCCTGCTCTCCTCTGGAGAAGCTCCCTGTTCCCTGGAATAAGGCTTCTTTGGAACGGCACACAGGAGTCCCTCTCTCTTTTCTTTGCTTGGGTCGAGTAGTCGCTGGAGAACCTTTTGCTGCGTACCCACGCCACGGCAATCAGCCTTAGCAGAGTGGCGCTAGCTGAGCTCTGCAAGGCCCACGCTCGTGGCACCCTCCAGGGTGAGTGAGTGGAGCTAGCTGTTGGAAGAACACTCACTACCAGCCGGACTCCAGGGAGCTACACTGGAGTGGTGATCACAATGTACATCAGTGTGAGTAAGGTAAATTCTTTACCCTGACACATCTATTTCCTCTGATCTTCTACCTAAAAGATTGAGCTCTGGCAAGTACTTTTTTGGCATTCCTTCCCCCCCATGACAAATTTCACAGTGAATATGTGTATCTGTATGTGTATGTGTGTACAGATACACATACACAGACGTTTGCACCAATAACTACTAACTATCCCTTCAACATTAATCAAAAAGTTATACAGAACAGTTCTTTTAGAAAGCTTTGCATTTAGAGCCACTTAGGCCTCCAATATACATATTATATATTCACAATTGCTTATTTCACACATCATTGAGTCAACAGGTAGTCATGGCATCTTTGGAGCCATTCTGGTTTATGATAGAAATCCAAAGCATTAAAGATGTGTCCCAGAAGTCATTATAGATTTGTCAGAGTCACAGCACTCTGTATGACTGCAGCTGTTACAGACACTTCCCAAAATGAAACAGAGCTGAGTTGAAGAGCAGGTATTTAGAGAGTCAGCAATCTCACAAAACTCTGAGATCCCTGATGACAGACCTTGTAGTAGACCACCTTGCTGAAATCAGAATTCTGAATTCTGAAAAAGGTTCTCTTTATTGCCATATTCATCCTTTATTCCCCTATTAACCCTCTAGCAGGATATAGAATCAAGTAATTGTTTTAGCTGGAAGGAGCCGTAATCATCATCTTGTTGCACCTCCTCTACCACTGGGAGGGACACCTCCAAAATACAAGACATGGAAGTATTTTGTTTTATAAATTCTTGTGAAGTACACTCTATCTTATTAAGTATAAAACTTTGCCAGGATTTGAAAAAAAAGTTGAATACATATGGTTGCTGTCAAACTGCTCTCCTGATAAAGACAATTAAAATCAGTGTCCCGATATTATTTGTGATAAATACTTATTGGTAGCATGTTGAAAATGAAATATCATATTACAATGGAATCGTGCTATCGAAGTGCCTAGATGAAATAAATATCAAAAGGGAATCAGTATGAACATCTTTTCTCAATATAACCAACTTCACACCCTGACTCCTGTAGCTTGAGCTGAGGTCTATTACAAGCATAAATTAAAGTGCACTAATCAAGATATAATTATTTGCTTACCTTGACCCCCAAACGAAATGCACTGGACCTGTGTAGCCAATGTAACAGCATAACCAGTAGTACCTAAGCATTTTTGTGATATTGTATCACCACAGAGAGACACAATACACAAAGGGCTTTGAGAAGTATGTGGGTGATTCACCAAAGGGACAAGGATGTTTGCAGCTGCTCATAGGAGACATCCCTATAAAAAACCTGCAAGCTAAGATAAGCACCAATAACTACTAACTACAATGTGTGCCATTATATGAGAATGGCTGTCAAGGAGATGTTTTCAAGACCCAACACCCTGATAAATGCATGTGGACATATTTATATACATTCACTTATAACACTTCTCATCCAATACTTGGTAGATCACATTGTTTATGAAGATGGTGTGATGTTATGTGTACTGATGGATAGATTTGCAATTCCATCTGGACCAATGGCGTTACACAGGATTTGCTAAAGCCATATTTTACTCAGTAAAGGAAGGTATTTAGAAATAACACGAGGAAAAAATCTGAGTTCAACAGACTAAATTTCTATCAAAAGAATTTTAGAACATTAATTCTAAAATGAGTTGGCTTTTAATGTCATGCTGACACAAGGCAAATACCGTTTATGTGTCTGGGCACCTTCAGTGAAGTAACGGCAAAGAAAATCAACAAGAAAATACAGATTGGCTGAGGAACCTCATACAATTAATTGGCTGCAAAAGTAGTTGCATCAAGTGACAATTCTCAAAACATACAATGTAATAATACAGTAAAAAATGCATAACATGCTATTTTCATCATGATGACAGTATAACAGTTAGAATCAAAGATAAACACATTCCTTACATTATAGCATAGACTACCTGAAAGTTAAATAATTCAACAACAGCATAAATTATTGTCATATAAATTAAACATTATGCTTAGGAGAACACAGTGCATATGATTACTTGTATAGCAAAATGCAAAAGAAGCTCTGAACTGCACTGTTGCAACTTGATGCTGAATTGACTGTACAATCACTAAGAATTTCAGTTTATCTTCTTCTTTCTCCAGCTCCTCTTGAATCTATAGCTGAGCTTTTAGCAAATTTAGCAGTAGTGACACATTCTGAAAAACACTGCTAAAATTTTCATGAAAATAGACAACTAGATAGATGTAAATTACTAATCCCTTTTCAGAATTTACACATTGGAGAGCAAATACAATCATATTATTAGACAATGAAAATTCACAGAAGGCAAAGGACTAGAAAGCCAATATTTTTGTTACAGGTGACCGCCACAGAAAATAAAGATTTTCACCTTGTTTTTTTTCTTTGCTTGTTTTTGAAGGGTTAGATAAGAGTCTGAAGATAGCTAAGTAATTTTCTTACTTTAGATTTTAAATGTTAAAAAAAACCCTTGATACTTGTGACTCTATTAATTGCTTTTTTCATATATTCTAAACTGATGTGGTTTCTACAAGTGATTATATTCCTCTGCATATACAATAACCTCAGCTAAATGAGGATCAATCATAGAATCATAGAGTGGTTGGGTTTGAAGAGATCTTAAAGATAATCTAGTTCCCCCCCCCCCCGCCATGAGCAGGGACACCTTCCAGCCTGGGCTTGTACACCTCCAGGGATGGGATATCCACAACTTCTCTGGGCAACCTGTTGCAGTGCCTTACCACCCTCACAGTAAAGAATTTCTTCCTAATATCTCATCTAAGCCTACCCTTCTTCAGCTTAATGCCATCCCCTATTGTCCTACCACTACACATCCTTGTGGAAAGCCTCTCTGTAGCTGTCTTTTAGTAGTCTCCTAGGTACTGAGGGCCTACGAAAATTACTACTGTTTTTGAAGCCATGTTCTATTTACTTCCTATTCTACTTTCTAATGCAGAAATTCCCTATACTTCTGCAAAAAATTATTAAAAATTAAGATCAGAAAGTTACACTTTTGAAATATTAAAACTTGTAGAAAATCAAAAGTACAGTTCTCAGCCTGTGGCATACAATTTCAAAAATATGATTAAAGGAAATTACCTCAAAAATAATATCACAAGACCATAGATACATATAGCAGGTCACTTCATTATAGTTTTTATAAATATATATTTATGTACTTTATTGTTAAATGTGTTTTTATATGTATAAATAATGTACTCAGTACTCATAACTATTATTTGAAGTACATGTATGAAAACCTTAAGACTATTGTTAGATTTTTTTTAGCAAATATATAACATTCATTAAAAATGAAGCAGATTTATGAAATTTATCTTTTTTTTAAGTTTCTTTTTGAGAAAATTCTATGCTATAATGAATGAATTTTTCCCTTGCCTCTTTGATGCAATAAGATGACTTGCCATTCAATCTGTTAATATGTGGTCAAGATAATGTTCATATTTGTCCTCCTGGCACAGTAAAAATCTTTATCTTGGTTCTGCAAAGGGAAATATGCCATTTTTGGCAGAGCACAGTACAGTGGTTATTGATAAATGAAGAGCAGCAGCCTCTATGATCATATGTTGTCTGACAAAGAAAGAAAAAAGAGAAAATAAAATACAGACTAGTTCATATTCAAAAGTTTGGTTGTTTATTTCTCAAAACAGATTCATATGCATTCAAGGAAACATACAACTTGTTGTTGCTCTGGAAAAATTTGTTTCCAGTTGAATATATTTATATCCCTTTGTGTGCATCCTCTCCATTCCCCCAGATTTGACCTTCTCATTTGGTTCTTTAACAATACCCTATAATCACTGTATTGTTCTTACTTATTATTTTATCTTCTGTCCCATCTTTGAATTGTGGTGATTTTTTTTTCCCATTAGCAGTTTCAAAATTGCCTGTTCCATTTCTCAGAATCTTCTTGCCTGCTGTATCTTGTGTTCTCTCATACTTCCTCTTCAGAGTCTGATACTTCAGGATAGGTTTTTCCAGCAATTTCTTTCACTTTGCATTTGCAGAATCCACTTAATATATGAAACTGGAAATCTGACCTAATTTTCATATACATACACACTAGACTTCTGTATTTGAGCTAGTCACCTTAGGCTCTTTCATAATCATTATGAGAAATAGACAGTTTTACAGTGCATCATATTAAAAGACCAGTGTGACTGTAAAGGGTCTGAATGACAAAGTTTTAGAACAAGGTGGGCTACAAGGGTGGCTTCTGTGAGAAGCTCCTGGAAGCTTCCCCTGTATCTGACAGAACCAAGATGCACCCATGGCTGGTCAAGGATGAGCCCATCAGTGCTGGCTCCAAGATGCACCCATGGCTGGTCAAGGATGAGCCCATCAGTGACAGTGATAGCACCTTTGGGATAATGTATTCAAGAAAGGCATAAAAATTGCAATTTTAGCTGGAGAGAGGTATGAAACCATGAGGGAAATGGCCCTGCATGGCCTCCTTCCTGGAGCAGAGGAAGAGTCTGAGGAGTCCTGCCCATGAGGAGGAAGGAATGGCAGAGACAATGTGTGATGAACTGGCATTGACCCCCATTCTGTGTCATCCCTGCACTATTTTGGTGGAGGAGGTAGAAAAAATCTTGAGTAAAGTTAGGCCCAGGAAGAAGGGATGGGTGGAGGGAAAGTGTTTTAATATTTGATTTTATTTCTTATTATCCTACTCAGATTTCATTGGTAATAAAGTAATTTCCCCCAAATGAGGCTGTTTTGCCAGTGACAGTAATCCTGAGTGATTTCTGCCTGTTCTTACCTAGATCTATAAGCTTTTTGTTAGATTTCCCCTCACCTTCCCAGCTGAGAAGGGAGAGTGATAGAGCCAAGGTGAGCCCAAAAGAACAGGAAAGACAAAGGTATACTGGACTGAGTCAAGTTGAAGGTTGCCACAGTGATTTGGGAGCTGGAGCATATGACTAGAGGAGAAGCTGAAAAAAATAGGTGTGTTCAGGTTGGAGAAAAGAAAATATATGAGGCACCTTACTATTCTCATTAGCTTCCTAATGAGAAGGTACTGAGAACATGGAGCCAGTTTCTTCTAAAAGGTAAATAGCAAAAAGGACAAGAGAGAATGAACATAAACTGAAACATGTGAAATTCAGATTCAATGTAAGGTAAAAGGCATTTTCCATGATTGAGGTCAGACACTGGAACTGGGGCCCAGAGACAGTCTCTAGAGACAATATCTCTATCTTTGAAGATACTGAGAGTAGATATAGACCCAAGCAAATTATTGTAGTTGACCTTGCTGTGGACAGAAGGCCTCCTGAGGCCCCTTCCTACCTCCATGATATCATAAATCTATGATTTCTTTTAGCAGAGAACATAAGATGGACCATAAGTGGTTTGTTCTCTATTGTGTCCGTAAAAATATAGAAATGTAGTGAATATGTAGACTTCTATATTGAAGATGCTTGGAGGAATCCCTCTCATCCTGTCTATTCCAAATCTAACTAAACACCATTCTGCTTTGTAACTTCATTTAAGTTGATCGTATAGGAGGCTGATTAACTCTTTGGTCATCTAACAGTATTCCTAAATACTAAAAATTTTGAGAACTGCCATAAAATGAATTTAAAATGTTATTTGGTTTTAATGTGAAGTAGTCATATAATATGAAAATGAATTATCATGAGAAGAAAGGGACATTTGAGAAATGGAAAAAAAAACAAACCAGTCTTACTAAAGCTCTATTTTTCAAAGATCCCAGAAGAGAACATGATAATTCTATTAGTAAGATAACACAGTTTCATTTCCATTACAAAGATAGATTTAACAATGTATTTACTGCTGTCCTGTTAAATGAATCTTTCATTAAAATGGTTTCTCATCTAAACATTGTATTTCTGCAAGTATGATTTCTCTGCAGTTGTCAACGAACATCTCAATTGCATACACAGTTCATAGCCCAGAGGAAATGTTTAAATGCAGACATTTCAGTCCAAGAAAGAAACCCCACCCTCTAAGTGCTGGTATTCTTTAAGAGCTATGGAAATTCAGATATGGAGGAAGCAAGTTACTAGGCTGATGTAAGTCACATGCCCATACCACATTCCTCTTACTTTTTTCTTTTTTCTTAAAGCTACTAGAAAAAATAAACATGACAGAAAAATAGCAGTCTAGGTCACATTTCTCATTCACTTTCAGTAAATGAATAGACATATCCTCTTAATGTAAAACTGCCTAAAATTAGGATAGCAGCTCAAGATTCACAGAATTTCAGAGCTTATTATAGAAAGGAATATATTCCATTTAATGAGGGGATTAAACGCTTTCATTTATTGCACAATTTGAAATGAAATGCTTATGCACAACACAAACTACCTAAAAAAGAGGAAAGGGGACATATCAGAGAAAGACAGGACTTTTTGGAGTCTTTAATAATGTTCTTGTTTCCATGGAAACCCTGCCAGTGTGCTGGATAGACTCCTCTAGAGAAATGGTGATCACATAATGCTTCCTAATTGTTTAGCAACAACTTGTTTTATTTTTCAAGTGTAGATCTTCACTTAATACCACACATATATTGCCAAAGGACACAGGATAAATTTCATGAAAAGAAGAACAATACAACATGAAAGTACACTACACAGAAGGACAAGATAATGTTTTTGGTTGACTTACACCAACTCTACTCTCTCACATTTTAAATACATTAAAGTATATGTAAGTATATTAAAAAATAAGAAATTAAGTAATATTTAACGCAATCCAATTTTTAAGAAGCAATAGAATACAAAATGTTTTAAGTGACCCTGTAGAAACCTCTTCAATCTATTCAAGCTGAATTGCACCCAGCCATCTAACACACTTGGTATCAAGACAATCTATGCAAAAACTGCAGTATTTTTTTTAATAGAACCTCATTGAGAATACTCTCTTTCATCTGTCTGAATATTTAGTAGAAGAAATAATCTGCATATACACATATGCATGTACAAAATTTTAGATTTACTTCCTGTATGGAAAACACTGCATCATACATACTGAACCTAAAATCACTGTCAGTGGATTTGAGTCTGAAACACAGCACATACCACCTCTCCAGGTACTTGCAGATAGATGTCTGAGGCCTATGCCTTTAAACAGGGCTGTCCTGAGTTCCTATCTTTCTTTCTTTGGGGTAGCCTGTGCATCAGTCTTATTCTTAGATGAACTTTCAAACTTGTCCTCATCAGCCAGCTCTGCAGAACAGCCTTTAGAGGCTCCTCATTTTCAGATTCTCCATAAGGCTTCAGTTTGCATAGGCCTATTTTGCTTCTCAAATATTTGTCCACATTAAATACTGTCATTTTTTTTCAGAGTTTCTAATCTGTAGTTACAAAATATATTTCACTGAGGTTTGCAGCCTCTGGGCAGGGGCTGTTATGAGACCTTGAAAATTGTGTGTTGACAGTTTACATACCTACTAGAAGTGTCTGTGACTTAATCAGTTCATTTTTCTTCATTTGCTATTTGGGTTTGCTTTAGATTTTGATACAAAAATGAAATGGTAGTTTAACAACATGAAGTCTTTGGAGGTAGCTATGACAAATGTTATAATTAGACATGAACGGTATATCTTCAGAACTCCCTAAATAGATGACAGGGAGAGGAACAAATACATTTTTGTCCCAAAATTCCATATTCTTTCCTAAATGTACAAGTTCTATGACAGACATCATTAACTTAATGATGTTTGTTCCTTTGTAGGATCTTAATGCTCATATTTTTATCTTCACTTGTTACATATTTTTTATAAATGTGTGTAATATTTATCCACAAACTGAAAGCTTTTTCCAAACAGTGGATATCTGATTGGTGTCCTGAAATAAATGTTTTCTTTTACCATGCTAGAGTTGCTTATAAATTTCAAGCTATTCTTCAAGTGTATCTAAATATTAATGTCAAAGCTCTTTGTTAGCAGCTTCTTGATTTGGACCATAGATCTTTCAGACTGTCATGCAAATGATTGTACAAAAATTAAGAAAAAAGTTGGATCTTTAGAAAGATTGGAACAGTCAAATACTGGGGATGATGGAAAAGGGAGCTGTTAGTGTAATTATTTGTACTCGTTTAGAAAATCTCTTAATTGGACCTTCTATGTACTACCCTAGCCAGAAAATGGCTGAAATGCAGTAGAATCTACAAAGCCTGCCAACTCCTGTGCTGACATTGTGCAGATTATACATTAATTTATTATTGGACTAGAGGGCTACAAAATCACTATTGTCTGTAAACCATTTCCAGAGTGCTGGCACAAAGCGGATAATATGCAGCATTGGAATTTATGTCTGAGAGGAAATTATTTGGCTAATAGCAAGATCATTATAACATCCTTGTTCAAAATGGCAGGTAGTCTTACAAATAGCAGGGTAGACATGAGACACAAGCAAATATAATCCAAAGATACTTGAAATTCGAATGGTTGTAAGGCTATATGCAACAGCAAAAAACAAACAGAATTAACATGCGGTGTCAGACTTTTCAATTCACGATACATGACACATATTTCTGGCTCTTCTATGCCCATATGAACCTTTGGTCAAGCAATTTATCTAAGGTTCTAGGTGGTGAGCAGTAGTATTCATAAGGGAGAAACAAGGCATGTAAACAAAAATGTGCTATCACAGACTGAAGTAGATACTGAAAAAACCAGATTATCCTGTAGCTTTTCCAGGAAACAGAGCCTGGAAAAACTGTAAAATCATTTCCCTCACTGACCAAACTTAGAAATTATATCTGGAATCTTAAGAATTAGATTACTGCTATTGAACAAATATTGTTTGTAAAGCAACATTAGCTTATGATAATTAAAGCAATTTCTTGCATTTCTTGTGGATACCTCCAGAGTTGAGAGGCAGAAATTTGACAGAATAAATGCTTGAAAACTGTACTTCTGAAAGACAGATTTATGTGCCAATGCATATCATGCTGGATTTACATTCTCTTTTCCAGAATCATCTTAGGAGTTCTGTAAAAGGTAGGATGGAAAAAGGGATCGTGGATCCAATGTACAAAATTAATATAGATTTGTACAAAAAATGGAAGTCTTCCTAGATAAAGTCTTTGTTTACCAAAATAGAATATATATTACCCTTCCCAGTAGCACAGTATCTCTGTTGTAGCATAATCCTTTGAATCCCTTCATCTTTCCCACTTCCTCTGTTATTCTTTTTTGCCTCTTACGATCACCATTCAATTCACTGGAACTTGGGTAAGTGGCTGTAAAGGCTCCTGGTGGAAGAGGACCTGGGGATGTTGGTTGGACAGTGGCTGAACATGATCTAGCAGTGAGTCCAGGTGGCCAAGAAGGTCAATGACAGTCTGACCTGTGTTAGTGATTGTGTGGTCAGCAGGACGAGGGCAGTCCTGCTGGCACCTGCAGGGCACCAGACTGCACTCAGCTCCGGTGAGGCCACACTTTGAATCCTGTGTTAAGTTCTGGGCCTCCCACTATAATAAAGACAATGAGAGGTTGGAGTGTGTCCAGAGAAGGGCTGGTGAAGGGACTGGAGCACAAGTCTGATGAGGAGCAGATGAGAGAGCTCGGGCTGTTTAGCCTGGAGCAAAGGGGGCTCGAGGGAGGCATCACTCTACAGTTGCCTGAAAGGAAGTGGTAGAGAGGTGGCTGTTGCTCTCTTCTCCCAGGTAACACGAGATGGGACAAGAGGAAATTGTCTCAAGTTGCAGCAGAAGAGGTTTAGATTGGCTATTAAGAAAAATTTCTTAATGTGAGTGGTTGTCAAGCTTTGAAATAAGCTTCCCAGGGAGGTGGTAGAGGGGCACAGACAGCAAGGCTTTATGATACCTAGGTACTGATAGAAATTTCTTTCAGGATAGGTGAAAAGGATAAATCTCTGTTCCAAATACTGTATCAATGCATTGAGGCAAGGAAAAGTGATATTCTAAATAATCTCTCCTTACCCTCTCAACACATCTATGTTACATGGAAATTTCACCTTATGCTGTTTTTATCTGATATGTAACTGCAGGTTTTTACATAATGTTCTGGTAGCTTATGTACTATTTAAAATATGCTTGGTAAATAATTATGCAGAAAGAATTAGCAGTCAAAACTAAAGGCAATCAGCAGGAATCTTGGCATGGCAAGAACATGAATATTCCCTTACATAGTTATATGATTGCTTTAAGGAGAGTCACTATTCAGAGGAAAAGTCAGATATCATGTTTGGAACATGCTAATTCTGTTTTTAACAGTAATAGAACACTGAAAGACCAGCTAAACATAACTTAGTAAACAGCATAATCAGTGGATAGCCTAACTAATATGGAAACCTTCAAATCCCCTGAAAAAATTCATGTGCTTCAGCAAATGCTCCAAAATATGGCAGTTATAATCTAGAAGTCCATTAATATATTTTTACAATGTAAATTCATTCAACATCACTGAACTAATTACATTTTTTCCTGTTTTAGAAATGAGAGAAAAAATTTGATTGAGTATTCAAGATTTTTAATATCACCTTCCTTTAAAAAAATAAAAAAAAACCCATAAAAATGTAGAAAAGGTTTGGTTAAAAATTACATGCCTGCTATGGTTCTTAGACACTAAGATATATGAAAGCTATTTCTTTAGTTTCTTTTTAGCTTTTTAATGCTACTAGAACAGATACTAAACTCAATGTCTGTCCAAGGAGACTACTTGCATAGTTAAACTTTGTGCAGATCTAAATTCATACACTTACCCACTACATATTTTAAATGTAATATGGTAGTTTAATTTCCAAATACAAATAACTAGGCGTGTAGGGAAAAATTCTTGCTGATGAATAGAAATAACTTGCTTACAAATGTCTTCAGCACCTGTACTTTTAGGAAATTATGAATGGATAGGTTCACCACAGAAAAGCCATTGAATACTACAATAATACACAATTTTCAGAGTGTAGAAGATCTCAGTATTAGATGCAGTTTCTTTATTCTTACACAAAATGAATGATTAAATTGTCTTCCTGAAATGTTTGAAATTCAGTCCAAGGAGCATGGTATAGTATGTCCAAGAACTTGGTACACAGTGTACTCTGGTCTCTGATAACTACAGTTCTTAAAATAACAGTTGGAAATTACTACGTATGTGAAAATAATCACCTGGTTTACTAAGGCTTTTTGGACAAACAGGAAAATGTGTCAGTATTGGGAATGAAGTGGAGAAAAAAATGTAAAAATCATTAAGATTGTTGGTGTTTTTTCTCTATTTTGCTAATGAACTGAGTATATCGTGTGAAAACAGCTGCATCAATAAAGGAATTTGGGAGGCACTTGGTTTAAATTTAAGAGAATTATCCTTAGCACAGAGAAGGAAATGCCTTTTAATTGATACCTACAGAAGTAAAAAGAACAAAATTATAGTAATCAGGTTGTGTCTCACATATTTAATAAAAAGATCTAATTTATTATATCTTTCATCTGATAATTATAAGACCATTAGAAAGTGAAATAAAACATGCCTTACTGTGTCAACTATACATGACTGGAATATTCAGCCACTCATCCAGACAGCTCCAGACAAAACAGGATCAAAAGGGGAGGACCTTGTTCTACTGATATAGGATTGTCAGAAAGAAAGATAAGTGAAAGGAACCATGAACATATTTACCATATGTTGAACCTATAATTTATTTTCTGATTATAGTTGAGTACATCTCTATTTATGAAAAAAAAAAACAAAACAACAAAAAACTGCTCAAGACTGTGATCAAATGTTAAACCTGTAATAACATGAAAAACAGCTCCCAAAAGTGCCATCAAACTGTGTGAGACATATGAGGCTGCATTTAATTTAAGGCAAGAGTTTACAGACTCAGAAAACAAGTCATAAATTTGCGAAATGGGAGATGAAGGTCTCTTTTTAGAGGTATCTTTAAGTAGTAGGAATTTTTCCACAGACACATTTATAGCTGTTATATAGACTTCTTTTTCTTGCACAATTCAAGCTTACTGGAGCAGCTACAGTTACCTGCAAAAGAGGATAATGGAGTCACCATGCACCTGGACATAAAGCAACTGGTCCTACTGTGGCTGCCTGGAACATTTAGAAAGAGCAAATGGTTGGCAAGTCACTTTGCTGACTTAGCTGTATTTAAAATGCAGCTATTATTCTTCTTCTGCAGTTATTAATCTTATACTATGACTAATGCATAACTGCATGTTATCTGGAAAGAACTGACTTCTCTATCAGGGAATTAGGAAAGAGGAAAACCTATCATTATTGTACTTGAGAATCCAGAGAGCTGTCCATTCCTCTGCTTTCTCCCTTCAGTGAAGGAGTGCTCTTAATCCATTTGCTGTGCCATTTATAGGTGATAAACCCTAGCTCACTGAGTATCAGTCACTTTATTTTGATTTACTCAGGTGATGGAAGCCTAGTGTTTGTTAATGATTGTAAAATTTGACTTCAGTCTTTGGTGTTCCTAGTGGAAACTGAACACTTTATAAATCCTTGGTGTATGGATAATATCCACATGACATGGATAAATGACAGAAACTCTTTGAGCTTTCATCACCAATTAAAATAAAATTCCCGAATATTTGTTCATGAAGTTACAATCATTATTGTTACTAGTGCACCTCTGCTTTTTAAGTCATGTTCAGATAAACAAATGTAGAAAAAAATTTTCATCATTCTTTCAGTTTGACGTGAAGTAACCACCACCTCCGCATTTTCACTTGGTGCTCAAAGATGCAGGAGGACTGAATCTCCAAATACTGCTTTTTCAGTATTTGTACTAAATGAAATAAGAGTAAATTAAGAGTTAAATCACAGCATTATTCCTATAGATGCATGTACTTTGCTTTTTACTTCAGGTAGTTAGAAAATTGGAATTTGACACCACATTTTTGGCCAGCCTAGGGGTTTATAGATTGCAGTAAATAAACACCATATTATTCTGGGACTTTGGCCAAATTTATCTACTGAAGCACTTTAATTTGTGCCTTACCAAAAGTGCTTTATTCCATGGACAAAACAGAAGGATAAAAGTCTTGCGTATCTACCTGGAATTCAACAGCTAATGTTTTGAAAAAAAACAAAAAACAACCAAACCCAACCAATCAACAAGAACACTAAAACCTAAATATTTTTCATTAAAAATGTTATTTAAAAACCAGGACATTATTTAAAAAGTGGGACAAGAATTAAAATTACCCTCACAGATTAACTGGGTGAATAACTGGACACATCCAGAGACCAGAAAGAGCATGCTGTAACTATAAGCTGTGATCCATGAAGCACAAAACTTCTTAGCTAGTCTTTGCTAATCAGGGCCCAATACTTCAAAAGAAAGCATAGATAAATTAAAAAAATCAAGAGGAAATTAGCGAACATTACTAGTGGTCTCATGAGTTGTGAAGTAAGATAGCATTAGTATTATAGTAGTTAAAGAAGACTAAAACTAAATATGTAATAGGAAGTTGCAAAGATAAGAAAATAATTGGTTTCTAATCTGCATAGGTGCCAAAGTATATAGGGGGGGAGAAGGAAGGGGGAGGTGGAAGATAGTATGTTTATATTTTAGTGGGAAAAATATATGTGGAGTAGATTATAAAAGTTCTTTCCAATAATATTAAATACAAAATACAGAAAACCACTCCCTTTGAAAAATGGGAAGGTTTTTAAAAATTATCTGGACAATTACCTAGTGGGAATAAATCTTACAGTGGAATGCAGGTATGAATTCGTTAAGATCGTCTGAAATCCTTATTGTTTTCATCCTGCCCTATTGCCTTTTCGACAAGAAACAGGAAGGTTAAAGTACATGAGAACTACAGTTATGGTGTTAGAGGCTTCCTTGAGCTCTTTAAAGAGCACTTCACACCTTTCCTCACCCTTATCCACTGGTGTGTAACAAACTGACAATATGAGTTCCCTTATTGTTTTATTATTCTCTGATCCTGATCCACAAACTCTCCACCAGCCCATTGTGCATCTTTGTCTTCCGAGAAGTTTGCATACATCATTTGTTACACTCCAGCCATGTGGGCTGTCCTACTATCTCAGTTATTCCAACAATGTCGCTTTTCTGTGACTCCTGCTTGTGTCCCAGGCTGACCTGAGGCAGATATGCTTTCACCTTGCCTTATCATTTCTGATGTCACCCATGTGCCCATCATTCTGCATCCTTTGTTTATGACCCCTGTCCACTGCTACCTGACTTAAATGTGGGTCAAAATGTCTGTTTCCCATGGATCTTAGTTTAAAATTATTTTCTTTTCAACTTGATTATGTAAGTATTGATACTGAAAAAGATCTGTTTTCCTCATGGTTTTCTAGAGATGACAAAACTGGGAAGTAGCAGGCATCAAAAGCAAAGACTATTTTTTTTTCCACTATTAGTTACACAGTTTTTACGTGTTCTAAGATGTATACAAAAAATTTAAATTTACATACTTACAGTTATTTCAGAAAAAAAAAGTGCAAAATATGGGTGTTTGTCTCTTCTGTCATGTCTCTAAAGGAAATGGCCTGAGATTGTCCCAGATGAGGCTCAGATTAGATATTAGGAAAAAAGCTTCACCGAAAGAGTGATTAGGCATTCGAACAAATTTCCCAGGGAGGTGATGGAGGCACCATCTCAGGAAGTGTTCAAGAGGCATCTCGATGTGGCATCTGGGGATATGGTTTAGGGGTGGTTATGGTGGTGCTTGGTTCATCGTTGGACTAGATAACCTTGAAGGTCTCTTCCAACCTTGATGATGCTGTGATTATGTGAATTATGTAATATTGTGATATGATATTAAATCTTCAAAATGAAAGATGAGGGAACTGTGGCATGGAGAGAATTGATGCATAACTGCACACCAGGAAACTTCTTTCTCTGAACTGCAAAATACCAGCCAATTGTAACAGTATTTGATTTAGGAAGGTTAAACTGATGAGGCAGCTAGTGATCCTAAATTCTCACAATTAAAATATTTTACCTCCTCTCAGTTTGCCTTAAAAGAACCCAGAATTAACTTGATGATGTAGTGCAAAGAGAACTTTTACCCATAAACTGTTTTGTGCAGCTGACATAAGTTTACCTCCACTAGTTAACAGAAATGCAAAAGAAATTTAATGTGCTACACTTGTACAGATCTACCATCAAAGGTTTAAACCTGAAGAAAACTCGAAAGGCCAACATACAAGATGAATGAATTAACAAAATAGACTGTTTACCTAAATGTTCATTACAGTAGTTCTGTGAGAAATTAAATCTTTGCTGATGTAATCTTTCATACACATGTAGGAAAAATGCTACAACATTAAATTTAAATGCCCTTCCAGAGTCAAGATAATTTAAGGCAAATTGGTTTTAGCCTCTGAATTTGCAGAGTTGAATGAAAAGATGAATAAATTTTGTGGAATTCCAAATTTATTTTAGTAACACAACAGCATCATCTTCAGCCTCCTTCATCAGTGTGCAATTGTAAATATTGGAACTTAAAAACAAGCTACAGTTTTGAAAACCATCCCACAGGAAAACAAAAGTGATGTCTTAATATTTAAATAAACCAGCAACACTTCTGCTAATTATGAGAACAAGATCATTAATGCTTAAGATGAAGATTGATATTCCATAGGTGAATCAATCTTTAGGCTAAGAAAGATGCAGTCTTAGACAGATGTAGTCTTAAAGAATGTTAAAATGCCATGCCAGAATTTTAGCGATGAAATCTTTCACCTGCAAAAAACACTACTGGCCATCAGTTATTCTCTTGAGAAAATATTTGAAGGGCTTTAAATAATCCCAGGAAACTAATTTGCTATGACATCTGCCTTCCAGATGCAATTACAACTGAGTTATAAATCAGAATTTGCAAAGTGATACCAAAATACTGAACAATATTCTCACAATTTCCATTTATATCCAGGTAAATTCTCATTTTAGGCAGAAACTGAGAGATACTGAAAGGTTTATCGAGCCATAATTTCAATAATGTTAGGAAAATACACTAGTCTGTTTAGAAGCCTATGGCAGCCAAAGGTTTTAGATTAAGCAGCTTAGTAAATTGAGTTAATGAACCTGGGATTTACCATAATTACTTTCAAAGTATCTCAAATTATTTTACAAATATTATTTCTGCTAATTGATAACTATGAAGGATTTATCCAAGAATGCCAACTAGAAAATGAACCATAGAAGAGTAGAAGGGTGTTAAAGGGAAACAATTACCTTGCAAAAGCAGAATTTACTAGCCCAAACTGGAATTAAGCTAGATATACATTTAACACCCGTCTTCTTAGAACAGTCTTTAGGTGTTTCTAACAAATAAAGGTATTAGTTTTAAATCAGATATGAAAGACTGAGTCTTTGTTTTAACTGATAATTCTAGTATGGTGCTTTGATGTTAAACATCATGCTAAACCAATATTTTACTTTTCCAGGTTCCTTCTTCCCATTCACTCATCTTGATTCCTCAGAGTAATCCTTATCCCTTTCAGTCTGAGGTATAATTCTCACTGTTATATTGTCCTCAGTGAAAATTTCGCACCAAAATTTCCATAGTATATGTTAACATTAACAATTAGCACAATTCCTGTCCTTTTTCCTTCATTAAGAAAAACTTTAAGAAAACCAGAGATGAAAACAATGTTTTAAGCTTTTCATAAACCACACAACTAACTTCCACCCACTTGTGTAAGAAGTCCTAATTCCCATCTTTAAAATGGTGAGAATGAAGATTTTGGTATTCAAGAAGTTTTATTGTGTTCAGTATTGTGTTAGATTTCTTGAATTTAAAATCTGATGTTTCTTTTTTCCTCTTCATTGCCTTATCAATTGTTATAACAATCTTTTGTAATTAAATTTTATCTTATTGGTACTTTTTCTATGAAAAATAGCAAGATAAGGCGTTGCTATGTCTGTCTTTTCCTTACTTTGGTCTTAACTACAACTTTTCACAAATGTTCTCTTCCTGGAATAATTACATATACTTTGTTTCTTCTTTAGGCAGAATTTAATTTATTTAGAAAGAGTTAACTTCTGCTTCTTTCTCCAGTCCTCTGTATACAGTTTGGAGATGTAGGGTAAGAGGCCTATTTTCCAAATTAACATGGTTACTGCACTAATGAGTTTAAATTACTTTGATGCATATCCCTTTTCATGCTGGACGATATCACACCACCTGAGGGTTAGTCCACTGCTAATACAAGTTTCTAATGGATCTTAGGAGAGGTACCTTCACTACTGATAGGAATTACCAAAATTACATAAAGATGTGCAAAGCCAAACTATGTTAGCCAAATGGAAGTATGATTCTGATGTTCTGATTAATATTCTGATGTGGAGGTATATATTTTTAAAGAAAGGACAAGTAAGACAAAAACATTTTAAGATATGCAAAGCTTTGAAAATGTAAATCCTGATTTAAAAATGAAGCTAATAAAAATTAATCATCTTCTGTTAGAAAAGTTTCCATAGTTAGATAGCTTTCTGAAAATTTGTAATTTTTTTTCAAGTAACATTGCTACTACAGTAGCACATCATTGTGTGCCGTAAATTTTCACGTGAGAGCAGTTGTCCATCCATCCTAGGACTTCGTTGTTTGACCACCATTATCATAAATGAAGAAGCACAGGGTCTAGGCATGAACTGCTTGCATTAAACCCAATTGGAACTCTCATAAGTAGTGTTGCCTGCTTAAGGAGCATGTACAGTGTTAGATCATTGTTATCGCTGGTATATTTTCAGTGAGTTAGGAATGCATTTAACAGACACTATATATATCAGTAACGCTAATATTGTTTTTATTTTTAATATAGTAAAACTAGAATATTTTACTATTAGTGTTAGGAATATATGGTAATTCTAATGTGGTAAGCATTTCTGTTTCTGTACCAAATTCCTGATTTACAGCACATCAATAATGACTTAAAATAGCTTCACATAACTTAGCAAAGTTTTACCACTATTTGCAGTGATAAGAAATCCATGGTTCTGGTCACACAACAAAATTCACATGGGGATTTGCTATTCTTCAGGATCAGGTATTTTTTTTTTTTCACACAAGCAGACTGTGCATTATTTCCCTGATAGTAAGTATCAGTAAGAATAGTGAATATCCTGAGAATAACACTAATATAACGAGAAAATATAAGTGTGGTAAGGTACAATAGTGAGCAATTTCAATGCTTTTCATAAAGGGAAAAGTTTGATTCTCTTGATATAAAAAATTACACATTTTAAAGATGTCTAAAATAAAGAATTCACAAAGCTCTTTTATTGCAAAAATTCAAAGCAACAAAAGGTATATTTTGTTATTCAAAATGTCATTCTGGGTATTATTTTGCAGATCTTCTCTGCCCTGCTTGAAAGCAAACAGCATGGTACTTGAAAACACCCAATCATTATTCTACTATTTCAATAAAATAGTAGATGGTTTTCATCATTTCCACCCCCCAAAGAATCTTAGTTAACATCTCTAATTCTAGGTAGCAGCATTGGCATTTATATTTTTTTAAATACCACCCATAAGAGTGTTAGCCATTCTAAGCCACTGATTGCTTATGTCCCAAAAAGGATCTGTAGAAAAGCTCTGGAAAACTGCTCATATATAATTGCTTGTGTATAAATACATCATTCTAGAAAACAGAAAATATTTTTTTGTTTTCTTTTCAATTTTCTCAAATAATCCAACATGTTTCTTATCCAGACTCACACAGCTATACTGAGGCTTTTCCTAAGAATAAGCAAGAATAACTATTTGTGTATAAAAACTTGCTTCAGGCAGAAAACTGCTCATTCCCTGTGAGATGTAATTTATT
>VXBC01005707.1:0-10485 GCA_013399945.1 Ploceus nigricollis
GAAAGATGGTGGCTGCACCTCACGCCTGGAATCCCACCACCAGAGATAGAGGCCTTAACCCCCTGCTGAAGTGTTGCTGTCTCCCAGCAAACGTGTTTGTTCCAAACTGCATTTAACCTCCTTTAGAATGCCAGGAGCTCTGTGCTGCTGAAGGTAGAACTGGACTTTGCTTTTATATAGAAAGGACCAAAGTAAATCACAGAATCCCAGCATGGCTCAGGCTGGAAGTGACCACTGGGCTCAGCTGGTGCCACCTCCCTGCTCCAGCAGGGCCATCCCAGGGCATGTGGATGGGATTGTGTGCACACAGCTCTGGAACATCCCCAGGGAGGAGACCCCACAGCCTCTCTGGTCTCTGCTGAGGGCTGGGCAGAGGGGCAGGATCACTCCAGACGTGCCCCCAGGGCTGGGCAGAGGGACAGGGTCACTCCAGATGTGCCTCACAGGCTGGGCAGAGGGACAGGGTCACTCCAGATGTGCCCCCAGGGCTGGGCAGAGGGACAGCGTCGTTCCAGATGTGCCCCCAGGGCTGGGCAGAGGGGCAGGATCCCTCCCTGACCTGCTGGGAATGCTCTTCCTGATGTCCCCAGGATGGCACTGGCCTCCCTGTCCCCAGGACACCCTGCTGGTCACACACCTGGAAGAGCTCCAGTTGTCACAGGAAGGAGCTTGGGGCTTGTGCCTCTATTGTCTCATGCCCAGAGCTCTGTGTTTATTTTGAAGCTGTAATTTGTATTGCCAGGCAAAGTTACCAAAGTTGTCATAACATGTGAACAAGCTCACAGAGGCTTCTGGATAAGAGTTTCACAAAATACTCTTACAAATTTTGCAGGCTTTTCAGGCTTCCTCTTAAAAACTTCCAACCCAGACTACTTTTGCTGGAGGATTCTGAAGAAATCCTGTTTCAAACAAGCTCTGATGGAATTTCAAACAAAGCAAATGGATCATGGTCAGAGCCCTCTTGATTTACACCACCATTACTTTTTATTTGGGAAAACTATGCAACAGGCTAATAATAGTGCAAGTGTTTGAGTGTTTGTCAGGGTTTTTAACTTTGTTTAAATGTTCATGGTGTCTGCATGCCCACTATTCTTGTTTTAATTCTGCCTATTAAACTGCAGAGTACTGCAAGCAGTTATTAAAGTAGATGTTTGATTTCATTTGCAGATTCCTCTTATAAATAATAAATAATAAACAATAAATAGTAAATAGGAAATAGTAACTTAATCCACTCATGCAGATGAGTAAATCTTTGTGAGTTCTTTTTGATGCCCATTATGCCAAAAGTAGTAATTCATGATGGCTGAAATATGTGCTGGGGTTGTCTTTCTGTATTTTCTTCTATTGATTCTTTTGGATGCAAGCAATCTTCTGTTGCCAGCATGTATTTGAAATATCTGTAAGCTTTGTGTCTTTAATGATATCCATGACTTGCTGCTTCCAATGCACATAAACCATTAAGTTATTGTGCATAACTTGCCAATTTGGGAGACTACTTAATGTCATTAAACTCACTTAGCAAACTTTTTTTTCTCATTGAAAAACTGCCTATTGAATTGGCTTTATCCCCCTCTCTTTCTTTTGGTTGTCTCCCTTTTAAAAATTACTAAAACATTTAGTTCACATATGTACTATTTCTATTACTTCTATTACTTCTATTATTTCTATTATTTCTATTTTTATTTGTATTCATATTCATATTTATGTGGCTATTCCTGACTGAGCCCAATAAATGTGAAGCTGAGCACCTATAGATTCTGGGAGTGGAAAATGAAGCCCATGTTTCTTAGTCTCAAATTAAACATCTGCAAAGCAAAAGCTGAGCTGCAAAACATCATCTTAAGAACATCCTAAGCATTCATGGAGCTGAAGAAGGAGGCAGGTGGGTCCCAGCTACTGTGTGCATTTATAAATGTTTTTGTAGATGGATTTATAATGGGCTCACCCTATCCCCTTTCCCTCGGGTCAGGGCTGCAGGAAAATGAGTCAGGCAGGTTAAGTTTGATACTCCCTGACCACAAGTTCTGGTTTGAGGTTTGAACTCTGACTCCACATTTGTTTTGTGCTGGTTCTTCACCTGTTGGGTGTTATTTTTGTCCTTGGGGGTTGCTTTGTTATCAGTGGATCCATGGCATTGCTACATAAACATGGAGTATTTAATACAGGCAATTTTTCTGGTGCTGCCTTTGCTATGAATCAATGAATAGAGGTATAATGGATATTGTGGTGTCTCTGCTAATCCAATGACCTTTTTTTGTTGTTTTTTTTTGTTTTTTTGGACAGTCTGGTGGGTATTTTGTTTGGACAGTGCTGGGTTCTGAGAAATGGAGCTCTGGGATGTATAAATCATATAAAAATCCAATTATAAAATAAAATTTTATCCCATATAAAATTCCCATTATAGTTCCAACGTGCCAGGTACCTCTGGGAAATCTGTTTAAGTGTAGGTGAATGCCCTACCTGTCCATTTGGGTGGGCAATTTTTCAGCCATAGGTCAAGCACATTCATGTGAAAAAGTTAACTCCAAGTTCCTGAGAATATTGACAGCAATTACACCCTTAGAGATCTATGATGTGGTAAAATTTCCCTAGAAATCTCAAAATAGTCATCTTCAGAAACCACTTGAGAACTTGGCTTTTGGGACTGAAATTGCCTGATTTTTGTCTTGCAGATTGTGAGAGGCCCTGCTGCAGATAAACGAGGAGATTTATTCTGTTTTATAACTCTGCTCAGTGTTTCTTTGTGCCTACAGCAAGGGATTTGTTCTGGCACGGGATAAAACATTGCTGTCAGAGAAAATGCACAGCAAAGATAAACCAGTGGAGATAAGAAACAGCTTTCTACCCTTCAAAGGGCTCTATTGTGTCACAAGGGCTGAATAGATATTAACCATAACCAGGGAAAAAAAAAGGAGTTTTGCTGTCTGAAAGCTCCTTGGTTCTGGAATAGGGGAGGAAGGAAAGTGCTGAGGGACAAAGGTGTTGTGTAATCACTCAGCTGCACATTCCCAGACATCCAGAGCAAGCTGCTCCTTCCCTGTGTTCCACCTCCAGTGGATTGTTTGAGCTGGGATATCCCACCCTGAGCTCTCAATTCCAGCTCTTTCAGGCAGAAATCCTGTGGCTTCTGCTTTGCTCTGCACAGTGTGGAAGAAAGCTCCCAATCCAGACTGTCCCATGGGATTTGTGCCCCTCCTGGAGCTGGCCAGCCCTGGCTCTGTTTCATTTTAAGAAGCTTCCAGGGATGGGAATTAATTCCACCTCCTCTCTGTGGAGGTCACTCTGGTATTGCACTGCTCCCCTAAGGTGAAGTTCAGGCACTGGATAAATGAGATTATGGGGTAAAACACTAAAAAGGGTTGTGGTTATCCTTGAGGGGTCTCATTGGGAATGGATGTGGAGGAAGGGATGAGGTGGGCAGCCTGGAAATAGTTTGAACATTTTTTAACACCATAAAATGAATCTGTTATGGCAGTGTGTATATTTAATAAACCTCTGACATTTTAACCAAGGGAATAAGGCTAAGAAAGTGTCATTACAAATGCCTTTTAAAAATGCTATTTTAGTTATTCAGTTTAAATATGAAAAGAAGAATTTTTGGTGTGGGAAATCGTGCTTTCATCCTGAACTCAGTGTTTGCATCTGAGGTTTAAATCTCTTTGCCTGGTTTGGGGGTAGCTGTGAGCCAGGGAACACAGTCAGCCTACAAATTGTGATGGTCATGGGTATGGGATTGAGTCACAGAACAAGCCAGTTTGGGCAGGATGGACAAAGTTTCATTGTCATTCATTTCTTTGGGGTCTTTGAATTCAGCCTGAGCTTTTCCACATAGGGATACAAAGGGTAGAGAGTGAATCTCTGGTTAAAATAAATAATCCTTCTTCCAGACCTTCCAACTTTCCTGTTGTGAACAGAACATAATCCAAAAAATAAAAGGTCACATCTGTGATTAATGGCAAATAAAGAAACCAGATTCAATTTTCTAATGCAATCAAAGTCAATATTTCCTGGTGAAAATACTTCCATTTCTCCATGCAGGGATGTTGATATGCAGAGTTTTCTCCAAAGGAGATGAGTTTCATTTTTTTTCAGACTGCAACAAGAGACAAGAAAAGTCAGTTTCCAAACCATGGGAGCCTTGTGGAAGCTCCTGAAAGGAAGAACTAAAAGAACCTTGATTTATTTCAGATCTGTGACTGTGCAATGTATTTATCGTTTTTTGTAAAGAATGGAAACGTTGTGGGGGGAATTTTTTGGGATTTCTTTGGTTTGTTTGTGCTTTCTATTGTTCAGCCACCACATAAATAGATTATTCTTATTGATGCTTCTGCTAAGGACTGTTCCAGCATCTCTGCTTTTGAGCTTCTAAGAGTTGGCTCTGCTGGAGATTTCCAGAAATTCTGGACTTTGATTGCTGTTTTCCAGTGTCTTTCTTTGCTTCTGATGCTGTTGAGTGAATGTTTGCTTTACATTGCTGTAATTTCCAACATAAATGTTATTTGTGTCCTTGCCCCCACGCTGGAGCTGTTAAGGTGGTACTTGCCCATGAATTTAAACAATACTGGCTGATTGTCTCTGTGCATGAACAGAAACTGGCCAGGAAAAGGATTCTGTTCCTTGCTAATTCCATCTGTCTGCAGGAGATGATCTGTTTTTACTGGAGATGAGAGGTGAGCCTCGTTCCACACCAGGCACTGATACATAAATACCTTTTAAAAACACACAAGTGCTTTTTTAGTGAACCACAGAGCTCTTTTTAGCCATTAAGCCACCATAAACCACATGAAAGTGCTCATAGGCCACTGTCTGATGCTTACAGTTTTAAAATATTAACTTAAATCTGTGTCTTATTGATGCTAGAAAACATGAAGAGTTTTGTGTCCTGAAAAGCAGTCTGGGGGAACGTGTAAGTTTGAGAAACTTCACTTTTCCTGGTCAAAATTCCTAAGTTTTAGATACTTAGGGAAGTTATTAATGTTTGGTAACTGTGTTTTGTGAAGGAAGAAGAAAGATTTTCATGTTCAAGATAAGGGAAACAAAACTATGTTCAGCCCCTGCGTATTGAAGGAAGGTGGTGGAAATGAGAACATTCAGTTGGTTTTCGTTGGCAGGGGGCCAGGGGCAGAGGAAAGGAAATTATTTTAGATCCTGAGGAGACTTGGAGGAGCTGAAACTTGAACTTGGCCTCGACTGAATTCAGCAAAGAGAGATCGAGTTGTTTTCACAAATACCTTTGAGTTTTCAGGGACGAAAAGTTGCTTCTTCCCCCTCCCTGCTTTTCTTTATTGAGAAGCTTTTGAAAAACTTTTCATCCTGAAACTTGCCTCAGATTGTCCTCGTCTCAGGAAGTCCAACACATCCTGGAGGTGTGTGTGTATGTGGACAAGATATATGTCAGATATTTATAAACATACACATTACTTCTGGGTGATATATTCAGAATTAATCATGTAGGGAACGACATGGACCTGCCAGGAGAGCTCTCTGATTTATGATTTAGTGCTTCAGACTCTTCTGAGATGGTTTCAGTAGGAAGGAAGAGTGGCTGATTGCATTTCCTGTGCAAGATTCCCCACAAATCATGAGCTCAGCTTCAGGGAATTCTGGAGCTCAGTACTGCAAGGGAAATAAAAAATAAATCAGGGTTGAGGAGCCACTCTCCTTCGTGCCTGCAGTGGTCACAGGAGGAGCAGTGGAGGGAAGAGTTCAAGAGTTTTTTCCCTATTTTGGGTGATTCTCAGCAGGCTGCTCCTGAGCTGTGCTCACAGTTTATTGTCTCAGCACCTGGAGAAGTTCTTCTGATGGCAGTGAAGAATTCTTCTGGTCTCTGATGGAAAACAATTAGTGATGCTCATTTTGGTGATGCAGAGAAACACCCTGAGAAGTGGAAATGTGTAATTTTCATTGGCTAGATCCATAAGTCCCAGTGAATTTGTATATTTATAAATGCTTTTTTTAGTGTGGAGCTGTGTGTCTGTTCCTCTGTATGTCAGAAGGATATGAGCATGGTTTTATTCCCATTACATAAATAAGTGTAATCATTCTCCCATTATTTTTTCCCTCAGGGCATCCTATTTTTCATATTTAAGTTTCTTCCTAAGCTCAGCTCACAGGATAAGAAGCAACTATTACGTGTATGAATTTGTGATTGCAGTAAGTGATGATAGGTAATATATATAATATTTAATAATTTGCCTATACCGACTTCTCCCACTCATTTTTCACACACTTGATTATGACTCCTAATTGCATTTTCCCTTCTGCCCCATTTCCACATGAAAATATAAAGCCTGTGGCAATGCAGAGTGGGTTTAACCTTGATTTTGCAGAGGTGTCAGTTGGGTGTCACTTATGGGGTGGTTTTAGGAACAATCTGGTGCTTTGTTGATGCTGTGGGGTTATCCTGGGGATCAGAACACTCCTGAGTTTCCTTTTCAGTTCACTAAACCACTTTCCTTGGGTGTTCCTTAAGCCAAAGGATGCTTTGTGGTGGACACAGGAGCTGCATTCCAGGCTGGCTGTTCCTGACTCCTGAAATCCATTGCAGGCAATGGTGCAACCTTGTCTAGTTCACATCTCAAAGAGAAGCTGTAAAATTTAATAACTCCTGGCCAATAATTCCCTCCCACTCAGCAAAAGCCAGGGTGCCCTTTATAGCTGTACATGTGCCAGCTGGATTATTTGCACTCCACCTGCCTGTAACCATCCTCTATTTCTTGTCTGGATTTGATATTATTCATTTTTTTTCCCTCCTGTGACACTGGGTAATTTTTGTGTGCTTTTTACTCTTCTGAGCCCTGTAACAACCTGTGCAACATCCCCCTGCTCTGCTCAGGTGAGACCCACCTGCAGAGCTGCCCCAGCACGGGAGGGACCTGGAGCTGCTGCAGAGAGCCCACAGGAGGCTCCAGGAGGAGCAGAGGATGGAGCAGCTCTGCTGGGAGGAAAGGCTGGCACAGCTGGCATTGCTCACCTGGGCAGGAGAAGCTCTGGGCTGAGCTCAGGGTGGCCTTGGAGGGCCTGGAGGAGCCAACAAGAAGGATGGAGAGAGGTGATTTACCAGTGACAGGACACAGGGAATGGCTCCTAGTGCCAGAGGGCAGGGCTGGATGGGATATTGGGCAGGAATTGTTCCCTGGCAGGGTGGGCAGCCCTGGCACAGGGGGCCCAGAGCAGCTGGGGCTGCCCCTGGATCCCTGGCAGTGCCCAAGGCCAGGCTGGACACTGGGGCTGGAGCAGCCTGGGACAGTGGGAGGTGTCCCTGCCATGGCAGGGGTGGCATGGGATGGGCTTTAAGGTCCTTTTCTACCCAAACCAGTCAGTACCTTGCAAAACAAGTTTCCTCTCAATTAGCAGATGTTGCAGCAAGAAGCTGCTGTGGGAACGTGGCACATTTCAGGTCTCTTAATGACCTTCAAAGGCACTAATTGCTATCCACACCTACATTTGTTGTCTGAGAGGTGAATCAATTTCAAAGTAGCAAATGTACTGAAATTGCCTCACTTCCAAGAACTGAAACCTTAGCTGGTTTTAATTTATCTGAAAAGTGGAGAGAATATTATTCTAAAAATGTTATTGTGAGTCTGAGTGCAGTTTTCTTTGCTTGCTGGATGAGTGTTGTCATGACAGGTTCTTAGTGCTGAGAATATTTTCATTTTTTCTCATTAGACATTTATTTTCCATAAACCAAGTCTTTAAGATGTGATCAGCTCAAATCAGGCTGCCTTTCTAATAAATTATTCTACGTGCTTCCAGTTCTTATATCTGACAGAGGAAAGAGCAGGACATCCTTGTAACACAGAAAATATTGGATTTGTTTGCAAATTGATGGGTATTTTAATATTTGAAAAATGTGACTTGATTCAACCTAAGATCTGCAAAAGTACTCCAATTTAACTGGACTTACCTAAACAACCTTTAATTTATTTTTATACTGGGTTTGATTCCAAAAACTTGCAGATATTGTGAGTGAGAAAGTGAAATCTGTCCACACTAAGAATTATGGATAAAGCCAAGATGCCTTCCTAATCAAGCCAACAGCTTTTATGAGGAAAGTGATTTCATGCAACCTCTGAATATGATCACCTGTGGGGAGAGGTGCTGTAGCTGCAGCAGGAGTGATGAAAAGGAAGCACTCTGGATTATGTCAGGTCTCTGCTGTTTCCTAAGTGCAGGGAACCACTTAAACTCTGATTATTCCCCCCCTTTAAAATTCTTTTTTCCCCCTAATTATTACTGGGCTCTGAAGAAGCAATAGGAGGAAACCTGGCAGCCAGAACAAAATATTTATATTTTAATTTTCCATTAGGCTCTTTGTGACAGAGGAATAAATGTGTTTTTTGCCATTTAAAAGGCAGCTACAGATGGCACTCAGGAACATGATTTAGTGGTGGACTTGGCACTTCTGGGTGTGATTGATGCTCTTAGAGGTCTTTTCCAACCTAAATGATTCTCTGATCACACATTTGTGTCTTACAAGTGCTTTAAGGGGAGAGGAAAATGAACCAAGGTGTTTGAAATGTTTCATTAATGCTCCTTGAGGATGGTGATGGCACAAAAGGCATCTCAGGAACCCCAGTGCAGGTTGGGATCAGCTCCATCAGCACTTTGGAGGACACAGAGCTGGCAAATACCTTTAATTTCAGCTTACATATCCTTCACAGAAAATGTATGAAGGAAAACTGAAAGCAAAGCTGATAAAAATTCCAAAATCCCTTTTCAAGAGAATTAAACTTCCAAGGAAACGTTCAGCTGTTCTCAGGGTTAAGGTTATTTTGGAACTTTTGGAGGGAGGGATTGTTTTCCTCTTTGTTTTTGCAGCTCTTAGAAGGAATCTGAGTCACTTTAAGGCTTGGTTTTGGCAGCATTTTGCATCTTTCTTTTGCAGGTTTTGTCTGGGAATAGTCTCTTCCCGTGGCTGCTCCTCATGAGCTTTTCAGGGCTGAAAGGTGATAAATGCTAAAATATTTCCAAGTGGTTTGAATCCAAATGATCTCAGTTCAGTTGTGGTGGATTTGACCAAAATGACACCCAAATGACAGCTTTCATTTAACATCCTTGCTCGTCTTACAGAGTTCTTGAAATGGAGAAATGTAGAGAAGGGGTAGAAATTTTTTTCACAGATCCTTGTGCTACAACCACAGAAATTCACATTTCCAGGTGAATTTAGGTGATTTAGGGCTCTTTCCAGGAAAAGACATAAATTAAGTTCAGGATAATATAAGAATATAGATAATATAAGGTGGCATCCACGTGGCTTGGCCATATCTGAGCTGTTCTCTTCATGAATCTGACTGATTTTCTGTGCTATGAGGAAGTGAGGCCACCCAGGAGAATCTTTGGGAAACGTCTTGGATTATACTGTGAGGGGAAGAAAAGTACACTGAGAAATGCCCTACGCTCTTGAAAAATGTGAAAAATAGCACCAGAAACTGTTGCAGTGTTTTGCTGTTGTTTTGTGCACACGGTGTGGTGTTTGTGGAATTCATTGCCCTGCCCTGGATTTAAAAGTCTGCTTAAAAACCATGTTGCCCTGGGTATAAAACCTATGTAAAAAAAAAAAAAAAATTATGAGTGATAAAAAGGGTCCTTAATAATTGCAAGATGGATTCAGGGAGACAGAAGGGCTTTCAGTGGCAGATTAAGTGCCTTTTCAGACACTGTATCCATTTGTTTTCACCTTCTACTGCATGTACTGTTTATTATTTTGTTTCAAAAACAAAAGGTTGGTCTCACCTGTGCACTTATTCTTGCAGCTCTGGGGTGGAACTGGGAAGGGAGTTCAAGGTGAAACTTTTCTAGAACAGCTTGAGCTGAGCTCAGAAAGGGATTGCTGGAACTCAAAATTCCTTTCCTCCCCTTCCTTTGCCCCAGTCTGTGCATTTATCTGAGGTTATTTTGTTATTTCTCTGTTCATACAACTAACATTAATGTTGTTGTCCTCACAGAAATTTGTTTTGAGGCAAAATTCAGCAGAATTTTAGTAGTGGAAAGCATTCTGAAAACAGAGTGCTCTGAAGTGCAAGAAATTAAGTTCACAAACCGAAGCATGGCCTAGAAACAAGTTTATTATATATATATCTGTATATATACATATATATACAGTAANATTAAATCTATATTATTAGGTAAGAAGTGACACTATTTTCATACTATTTTTCCACATTAGAATTAAGTTCANAGTAAACTGAAACACAGTAGAAAATGATCCCAGGGGAAAAAAGCCACTAAATAAACTATTTGTCCTCTGCTCACGGGTACGCACTTGGACATTGTCACATTTAATGTCCACCAGGGCTATGGGGAGCTGTTGGAATGCCAGCCCCTCCAAGTTCTTCAGAGACAGAGAGATGAGTGCAGGGGTTGAGTTAAAGCCTTTAGGAAATTAAGATCTATTAAGCCACANTTTTAGCTAAAAAAAAACTTTTAGCTTTAGCTTTTGGCACAGACTTTAACACCTGGAACTCTTTGCCTTCAAGACTGATG